>JASFAX010003388.1:0-42610 GCA_030737875.1 Allium sativum | reverse complement strand
CTTAACTTTGGTGGAGCATTGAAGGTAAAAGACATAGATAATTTACAAGACAGACATATAAGTAGGGAAAAACGAAATTTATTTCATACGTGGTTCATAACAAAGTTATTACAAAAAACTGTCTCAAAACAACTTCCAAATCATTACATCAAAATACCCTGTCTTGATTAAAACATAAAGAAGCATAAAACGATAATAAAGTAGCATAATCCCCATTAAGAGTGTATCCAAAGCCATAGCACAAGAAGAGAAAATCCAAGCCATACATCTACTCTCTTCAAGCTTGCAAAAGGTCTGAACTAAGCTAAGGTGTTTCCTCCCTGCGGACCTGGGGGGGGGGGGGAGGGGGGATGGAAGAAAAGAAGACGAAAGAAAAATGGGTCAGACATGAGTCTGATAAGTCCAGTGATTATTTAGCATGTAAACAAGAAAAGGATTATGACTTGAATAAACTGAATCTAGGACAACACCAAGAAATAAGATAATAAGACTGAGTATGCTATCACACTCATTTCAACTTCACTACGCCCCGGTACCAGTGTTTCAACTAGCACCCTGTGTCAAGATAAATGATCCCTTTTTTATCGATCAGCTCCTACTCATGTATGCTTACCACTCGTGTCATTCGGCCCCCGCATGATTGTAGATACCTGTGCTGGTCCCACCCCGGGGTGTATCAAATCCTATGGTGGCAACCCGACACAATTCAAGATGCACAGTGTATAACTACCGATGCCCAGTGCCTGCTTTTTCCACTCTAGAGTACATGCACGCTCGCACTCCGTCGGAACCTACATTGACGCACACCCGCCGTTTTTTTGAAAGGAAGTCAACTTTTATTAACATATAACAAATTGCAGAAGCTGTTCAAGCGAAGAAACAAAACACAATTTACACACTATACAAGGACAACAGACTTGAGAAAAAAATGTTAGAATATGAACAAAGAAAATGAAAAAAAAACTCAATCTGTACAAAAGAGTCTTGTAAGAGTCTGAAGCTATCAATATGATCATACTAGCCATCATCATGGAGAATAAGAACCATAGGGCTCACCACCATGAAAATACTATTCGAAATTTTACTTTCTGCAAATAGAACCATTGATCAAAGCCAAAATACCATCATCATTTAACGATGTTGAGTTAAAGATCCTTCTATTTCTCTCACACCAGATCTTGTAAACAAAAATCTTCAAAACTTTTATAAAAGTAGACCATCACTCGTCTTCCATTTGGTAGCCTTGAATAAGCTGAACCACTTGTCTCTACTACATTGAACTGGATTATGAAGATTAGAAGTAGCTAAAAGTTTCCTCCACAAATTAAAAGTGACACTACATTCAAAGAAGAGATGCGTATTGCATTCAGAATCCATATTGCAAAAACAACATACATTATCAGGAATAATTCCCATTCTAAACAGCTTATCTTTAGTGCTAATGGCGTTAGACATCACTTTCCATAAAAGGAAATTATGTTTTGCATTACTCATAATATTCCATACCCTCTTATGCCATGGAAAAAAGCATTTTTCTCCATTCAGCAAGTCATATACCAGACTAATTGAATGCTTTTTCCCCATCCAAGTTATACCTCATCACTGGGTCTAAAAGAGGAGATAATCTCAGTCCAAAGCCTTCTTAAAATTGTTGAACTACTATGAGGAAAAATCACTTCATCAAAGTGTATATAATCCTTCACCTTGGCAGTTTCAGAAATACCACTATTCCTTCTCAGGCTGTAATCAACAGTATCACTTAAGATCAAACCATTAGCTGCCCAGGGTGAATTCCAGAAGGACAAGCTTGAATTTATTGAAGCATTACATCTAATAAATGGGAGAAAAGATCTTCTTAACTTGAGAATCTGTCTCCAGCTCCAGCTACAATTGTTAGGAATAACCATGGTCCAAAAGTCCTTCTGCCCTATAAGATTACACTTAACAAACACGGTCCATAAGCTTTTATCATTTGAAAATAATTTGTCAATATAAACTGATACTGCAGCTTTATTCCATTATGACAGATTTAAAATACCCACACCTCCATGTTTCCTGTCTTCAGCTAATTTAGAGAAAGCAATTGGGATAATCTTCTTGGCAAATGGATCACCATGCCACAAAAATTTATTGATTGCACTAATCACCATACCAATAAGCTTCACAGGGAGAATATAATGTCTTGTATAGTAGGTAGTCATTGAAGTAATAACTGATTGAATAACAGTTAAATCTTCCAGCTTGTGATAATTTGCAAGATGGCCACTGTCTCATTTTATCAATAATTTTCTCATATAATGGCATGCATTGATCTTTAGTTATTCTACCAGTAAAAAGAGGCAATCCTAAATAAGAAGAGTTATCCTGTAGTAACTTTAATCCAGAAATAGCAATTAACTCATCCATTTTAGGTTGACTTAAACCACCAAATTTAATATGAGACTTGGACAAATTAATCTCAAGACCGGTGATATCATAAAATTTTTTGAGGACGGAGAGAATACATTGAATATTCTGAATTTTAGGCTTGGTAAAAATGATAAGGTCATCAACAAATAATAAGTGGGTAATGAGAGGATTTTTACATCGAGGATGAATGTCAAGTTTACCCAATTTAACTTGATTTACAATCAGTGAATTGAGAAGCTCCATGATAATAATAAAAAGTTGAGAGGAGATATGGTCTCCTTGTCTTACCCCCCTTTTTCCTTTAAAATATCCATGAAGCATCCCATTCCTGGAAACTGAAAACACTGGAGTGGAAATGCAAGTAAAAATCCATGCTAAGAAAGGCTTAGGAAAATTCATCCTGGACATTATGGACATTAACACATTACCACCCGCCGTTGTTTTGACCGCCTATAATCAGCCTAGTAATCATGCCCAACCCTGCCTAGTTCAGGGTACCATGATACATCTATGTGGGTTACTGCTGAAATGGGTCCCCGTTACTAGGGTTTCCTAATCAATATGTTAAATTGGTTAAGTGTCCAAATTAACCTAACGCCACCCATTAGTTTAGTTTACTTGTTGTATTGGTTAAGTGTTTCCTTAATTAAATTAACCCTACCATTCCTGTCTTAGCTTTAATTCATTCATTAAAGCACCAACCACTCACATTAGACAGGTACCGTTGCGGTTACTGGATATGCCGGTTGGGTCCGGGCAGTTTTACACCGCAACTCAGTCTAACCTCGGGTTTTTTGGGCTTGATGCGGTAACCTCTCACATTAGATATATATTGTTACGGTTGCTGGATGTGCAGGGTGGTTCCGGGCAGTCTTACACCGTAACTCAATCTAATCTCGGGTTAGGCATATTCGTCTTTTTCTAAATTTACATATTTACCTGTTGTGTTTATATGTAAATTATTGTCATTCAAGTCATGCCCAATTTCTCTCTAAATCATGTTCATAATTTTAAGGTATATAAATTATGCCAATCTTATGCCACTAATCATTCATATATTTATGGGCCAAATTATGCCACTAATATGAATTTAAGGTTTTCCCAACGTTACCCCCGTCATACGTTCACAAAATTCACATAGAATGTTAGGCTCGTAACTTAGCCTAACTTATATACAAAACGGGAAAGAAGGGAGCATGTACCATTCACACAACATAAAATAATAAGGAACTAACTAAACATGTGTCATGTAAACGTGGCATAATATAATGAACTTGCATTTTTGGATCCAACTAACATGAGTCTTTAAGCATATGAGATTACCCACATCCAACTAGGCATGTAAATGTAAACTTTTATTTTGGGTCTAATGAACATAAACCTTAAGCATATAGAATTTGCACAAGTTCAACTAGACATGTGAATGTAAACTTTAATTTGGATCCAATAATCATGAATCTTAAACATATGAAATTACACAGGTTTAACAAGGCATGTAAATATGAACTTTTATCTTGGATCCAACAAACATGAATCTTAAGCATATGGTTTTACACAAGTTTAACAAAGCATAAATATGAGCTTTAATTTTGGATCCAATTTTCATAGATCTAAATGTAAATCTAAACATAATACATGTCTTAGCCTAACAACTTGCATGATTCAATAAACATAGATCTAAATGTAGATCTAAACATAATACATGTCTTAGCCTAACAACTTGCATGATTCAATAAACATAGATCTAAACAACTTGCATGATTCAATAAACATAGATCTAAATGTAGATCTAAACAAATTGCATGTTACATAACATGAAAAAGTCACCAAATTTACATAATATACGATTGGTTTAACATCAACATAATAACCACAATAATCTCATAAGCATATATGATAGAATCGTTACAAGAATAGGCATAAATCAGCATCGTCATTATCATACAACTAGGAATTACTCTAGTTTTCATTTTATTACAAATCACAACTTTTAATCGTTTACATCTAAATAATAACAGGACTTACAAAGAAAAGAAAGTCTTGTTTTTCTGGGATCTTTTTTCTGAATTTGAAAAGCAATCCCTTGAAGAAGACTATCAATTTCTCTAAGTAAGTTTTGTTTCGAAGCTTTTGACTTGCTTTCTAATTGAAGAGGAAACAGTGGCTAGGCTAGAACGTTCATTGACAGCATGGTGGCTCCATAGAATGAATTAGTGTGATTTAGGATTTGAGGATTAGGGTTGCTTTTATAGAAGTTTAATCTTATGTGAGCCGTTAGATTATTTTAGGAGCAATCACACCCATCTAGACTAGATAGAGTTATCCAGAATTGCCACCTAAGCCCTAGTGACTCAGCAATAGGTCAGAAAAGGCTCAGCAACTAGTCAGCATCGTCTCGTTTTTGGATCTGGGCGAGGGGGTAGGTCGACCCCCTGGTCGACCTGTGTGACCCAGGTCGACCCCCTGGTCGACCTGTGTGACCCAGGTCGACCCCCTGGTCGACCTGATTTCTGGGCGTGAAATTTCCCGCCCAGCCTGCTTCAGGGTTTGAACATGAATTTTGGATTTTAATTTGAACTGTTTTAATTTATTTAAATTCTTGAATCTTCTGAAGGTCATAACTCCTTCATACGGAGTTCGATTTACGCAAACTCGGACTCTATCTCAAGCAGAATTCCGAGATGAAAGCAATGGCATAACTCTTTTCCCTTAATTCTCACATTTATAATTAAGTATTCTTTAATTCGTTACCATAATGATTATATAAAATACTGGGTGTTACAGATAAACTATCTCAAGATAAGCCAACGCTGTCATGGTTCCACAATGTCGCACAACAAAATAATCAATATGGGAAGACGTCACCTCCTGCTAATCTAGCTGTGCAGCTCCAGATAGAGTATATACCTACTACCAAGCCTACCCATTGATGTGTTTAATGAGTACCCAAGGTAATAAGGGGCAACATAAAACCTTGAGTCAGACAATATTCTGGTGTGAGCGATAAATGAATCTCAAAATTGTAAAACTCGCAATAATATATGGTATAGATGGTATGAAGAATCATACCTGACGTGTCCCTACACCTACAAAGTCAGCACATATAATAAGATAATATATGCTACTCAAATAACAACAACACAAATAGATACTGTTCAGGATAGGATTCCCAATCCTCCACTTCTCTTTAGTATCCTAAGTTAATAGCCTACCCAGATAAAATAGCAGAGAACACACAAGTAACCACAACATCCATAACAAACAATAACTTATGTATCACCGACAAAAGCCTTAAATACATTAATCATCGAATTTTCTTTCAATGATTAAAAGGGCTAATGGAAAAACCCTAGTTCTAGTCAAACTATCATACGCCATGGTAACTACGTATGTTTGTCTCCATCAAGACAACTAGGTCCATCGTGACTACCCAGGGTACATGATCCTACCGGATCCTAATGGGTGTCCCCACGATACCCCTGCTTTGAGTCAGCTAAGACCTTCGATAATCAATGATCCCTTGGCACCTCAATTCTTCAGGCCATCCTCCTCGACGACGTCTTCCATAGTTCAAGTTACTACTCGGTCAGATTCCATTATCATCCTTATTTATCTCCTACTTGAATCAATCCATCATCATACCAAATCATATGTCATCCAGCAACCAACATCAAATCAATACAACTTTGTAACGACCCGATGGAATTCGACTCTTGAATTTCGATAATAAAACCTAATCCTATATTACTTGCCAAATCCCAAGTATTGAAAACACCAGATAGTTAATAGAAAGAAATTAGAGGATGAGAAAAAGATAAGAAATAAAGGATAGAATAAAAGAAAACGGAAAAGAAACAAACTAACCAACACAACACAGAGTCTCACATCACATCAGACTAAAATATAATACCGAAATAAATCTTTATTGAGAGAGCTTGAAATAATACTTACAAACATCAGAGTATAGTGGACATCCATGTAACGAACCAAATTTCCGTACTATCTGAGTTGTCTAGATACATTACACGTCCAACCAAAATATCACAGAAATACAAATCATTTATTTTAAGAAGAAAAGGGTAGAAGAAGAACAGAAATAACAACATAGAATCTCACATTGCAGCGGAACAAAATATAATATATCATAACTTTTGAAATACAAAATTTTAACCGTATAGCATACAATTATCAGAGTACAACTGTAATGACCCGCATTGGCAGGGGTATTATGATTAATTCATTTAATTGTGTAAGTGGTAGGTTAGTGAATTACATGGTCGTGGAATAAAAAAATGGTAAATATTTAATTAAAAATAATAGTTAAATAATATATTTAATTCTGAAATAATCAGAATTGGCTGAAATGACGATATGGTGTGAACTGAATCATCTGTGATATTTTATTCGGTTTAGAATTGAAGTAGAATAACGAATATATTATTTGAACGATAGTTTGACCGTATAATTATATTATAATTAAAACAGAGCTCGAAATGGCGCTGTAGTTCGTAAATTGGCGATTCGAACTTCAACTAAATGTACAGGATTCGTTTTAAGCCGGATTTTTGTGAAACAAGAAACGTGCGGAGCTGGTGGAGTATATCTTCCTAGTGGAAGAGAAAAATCAGGATTTCGTCATATAGATCTTGAGATACGTCCAAATCAAATTTTAAAATAGTCGCTATAGAATCGTTTATCGATCATAACGGTTTATTCGATATAAGTAAAGATCGGGTTTGAATTTAGACAAGGTTCTTTTGGGAAGTAGTGATAATTTAATTTTTAGAATTTTACTGTAATTTTTAATTAATTTAATAAGCAACTTTTTATTTGAAGAGTTTGCACCCCGTATCAGCGATTTTGGGGTTTCACAAAATGAGTTAAACTACCGATATTATTATATTTATGGGACCGTGGCACCTTACTTAATACAATGGTATCTTTATTTCAATCTGTATGTGAAAGGAATTTTACGAAATGAGGTACGTTAAAATTTATAATAACCAAAACCTATCCTAAAATATCTCAACCTTTTCTTGGATAAAAAGGGGCCATGCACTGTTGTTTCCTCAGCCACATCTCTCGCCTCCTTCAAAACGTGGAGAACCAATGTCCACATCTTCAAAAGATCAAACTATATAATATCCTTAAAGTTATCTAAAACTAAATCTTCATTTGCTCAGCTCAATTACTTTCCACCGTTCGTTCTTTCTATCTCAAAAGGGGAAAATCGATCCTTTGAAAATCAAAAGAAAATCATCGACAAATCCATAGAATTAAAATACACACAAATATGGATTGCTGCAAGGAAGATCTTCATCCCAGTGGTCCTAGAATTTTATGTGATGTCTCTAGGTGGACTCGACTTTTTCCAGCTCGTATAGGGTTCGTGGAAGTAAGGTAAGGAAGCAGGAGATAAGCGCAGTATTAATGGAGTTGGTGGAGGGTCCGTTCGAGATAGTTGAGTACGGAGGGGGTTATAAAAAGAAGTGAAGACAGAATTTGTGCGAGCTGCTATGGTACATGCGAGTGAAGTGAGGAGTTTATGGGGGAGAAGCGGATAAAATGAGAAGCAGCACGGTGGCTTTTGTTTAGAAAAAAATGGTGCTGCGTTCGTATGAAAACTTTAGAGGAGTTAAATACTAGAGGCGTGCATAATGGGTTGAAGGTGGAGCAAGACGTTTTGGTGTGTTGGGTGTCTCTGAAACCGTGAGGATCCATGTTGGATATTGAAGTATGTTTGTGGTAGAAGTTAGTTTCGGTTATGAGGTTGTTAGATGGAAGCTTGTGCAACTTTAAAGGGGTAATGGAATCTGGAGCTGGGGTTTTTACTGAAGGAGGACTGAAAAATGCGGATGGAAAGTGGTGTGCGAGGCGCACGAGTTTTGGGGTGGGGACTTAGTAAAATGGAAGAGGAGTTAAGCGGTTCCGGTCTCATCGATTTTTATGGGGGGGGATAAAGGAGAACGGTCAGCAAAATAATCGGCAATGGCATCTCAAGAAAACTGGGAGGAGCCGCGTTTTTACAGGAAGGAAGATGGAATAAGGGCCCACGTGGATAATTGAAAATGGGTGATGGGCCATAAAACAAGGTGAAGCCCAAATTCTCTATATATAGGAAACTAAGCTTATATTAAATTTAATTTAATGTATATCAACTTCGACAATGAATAACTTGGTCATACGATATCGGTTTTCAGCAAAACAAGATACATTGGGATCGTATGGACGGATATTATACAATGGAGCTGACTGAGAGTGAATCCGACCTCGTTACAATTTATTGCAAAATAAATTGTCCGTCTGAATCAAATCAAGCGATGGTTATCGTTATCAACGATGATCGTCCAATGTGAGTAAATCTCACTAACTCTGAACAGTTTATAATTTCATGTTATATTTTTAGAACTGTTAGATATTGGCTGATACTGTATGTTGACTGTTGGATTGAACTGCTAGTCAGTTAGTTGAATTTCTATATTGATTCTGTTTAACAGAATATATCATATGGAACTGAAAGTGATGTTATCTATATTGTTTAACATCTGTGATGCAGGGAAACAGGTTGGAGGAATCCGACTGGATTCCTCAACATTTATTTTACTGTTTTCATATATTGTGATATATGATGTGTTATATAATCTGTTATGGATTATGGGTGTTGGAATGATATTGATCATTGTTATTCGATATTTTAAATATCATAAGAAACCCTGGGATGTAAAAAGAAGTATTTCAATGTGTATTGAAATAAAGGAATTTTATAAAATCACGGGATTTTATAAAAGGAATTATTTATAAAACGAACACGGTTTTATAAAAAGGAATATTTATTTAGAAAATAAATAGAAGTTATAAATAGGATATATTTGTAACGATAAATAGAAGTTATAAATATGATATATTTGTAACGATAAATAGAAGTTATAAATAGGATATATTTGTAACGGTAAGTAAACGTTATAAAAAGGAAATAGTTGTAACGGAAAACGTAGTTGAGTAAAAGAAGTTAATCGATGTTAGTTAATCGATTAGTGTTAAAGTTAAAAAGAAGTTAATCGATGTTAGTTAATCGATTAGTGTTAAAGTTAAAAAGAAGTTAATCGATGTTAGTTAATCGATTAGTGTTAAAGAAAAAGAAGTTAATCGATGTTAGTTAATCGATTAGAGAATAAAGTTGAAAGGAGATAATCGATGTTAGTTTAATCGTTTAGAATAGAAGCAAGTGAGTTAAATCGAAAATAGTTATTCGAATAGAAAGTAAAAGGAATTATCGAATATAGTTTATTCGGAAGGAGTTAAGTGAAATGAGTAAATCAATAGCATTAGTCAAATAGAGTTAATCCAATAGTGTTAGTCCAATAGAGTTAATTGATAAGGGATAATCGAATAGAGTAAATTGATAAGAGTCAATCGAATATAGTTATTCGAACGAGAGTTAAGTAAGGAAGTTAGTAAAAAGAATAAAGTGAACTTTGCCTATTTCAAAGTTAGAAATGTTGTTCAGTTAAGGTCTGAGAGGTAGTTCTACCCCAACTTGATTGGCTTCGTTTTTAACTAAGGGATAGTTAAGGTTTGGCAGTAAAGGAAATGGTTTGAGTTGGCATCGCGATGGTTTGTTTAAACATCTGTCTAAGTCCAATGAAGAAGCTTTGGAAATGTTTTCCAAATAAGAAACCAGAAATGTTTTCAAATAAAGAAAACAGGAAATGGAAATGTTTTCCATTTGTTAATAACGTATATTTTCCCAATTTAGAAAATAAGGAATATTGAACGTAGGGAAACAGGAGATAAGTAAATCAATGAAATAAAGAGAGAAATGTTGAATGATGTTTGATTGATATAAATTTCCATTTGGAAATAATATCGTTGGTTGCACACCTGTTTTTATTTGATAGTTAAATCACAGACTATCGAAGTTTTGACCATTTTAACGTTGTTAATATGGAGAGACCGGTTGGATTATTATCCAAAGAACCACTCTGTATTGGCATAAGCGTTGCGAATCATATATGCCAAAGGAAATTGAAGACGGAGTTATGCAAGGGCTATCCTGTTTACAGAATAGTGCCTTCGGTTCATCCTGTTCCTGGATGACTTGTATGGACGGATGTCCGACAGAGTATTTCCTGACGATCACATATATCGATTTCTCCAACTGTACCAAGAGTGGAAGCGGAGAAGGAAACTTCTCTTAGCTAACACATAATGTATGGTTGAGGACATCAATCGGTGATTGGATGGATTTGATGATGTGACATTCAAAGTGAATCTGATGTGATGATAAAGCGTAGCTTCTAGCCTCATCATCCGGTAAATGACAGAAATCGGGCAGGCAGCATGGCTAAGTCGGTCGCACCGAAGTAGGGTGTATAATCACCTGATCTAGAGTTTCATTTACTTCTAAAAATCTATTGTTGATGCTGTCCCATTCGGGAAACGGTTGCTGATCCCAACTGTTGGTGATATACATTCGATACACTCAAGCGAAATGAGTGGTCGGTCATGTGTGGCCGGGTTGCAAGATGTTCTTGTTGAACCCAGTGTATTCCTCTCTAGAGGTACACGAGCGAAAGGTGGATCCATACCTTGTCATAGTTGGAAATCCATTACCCAATACGTGCTTGCGGTTTTGATTGTATACTATATATGTAGAACGTGAGATGAAAACGTTCTGCTAGATGATTATATATATACTGTGGTTGATAGACATTATTATAATATCAAAAGGTTTTTTGATATAAAGATATTTTGGATTCTCATAAGGGAAAAACCCGTTCCGTTATGCGGCGTGGTCTTATGAGATATCATTTACTTTTTCAACTGTTTTAAACTGTTTTACTCATACCAGTCCCATGACTGACCCGGAGTTTACTTTGTTGTTTTCCCTAAACTCTTGGGTGCCTAAATTTGTATGGGCAGTCAAGTAGTCGGGATTTTACAGATACACTTGAAGAGCTGGAGCAGGAGGCTTCAGGATGTTATAGCTATAGTTATTTCTGCTGTGTTGTAAGTGCTGTACTTCGATAATGATATGTATATTCAAGTACTGATTTGTATTTCAAAGTTATGTTATGAAATATATTTATTCGTTCCGCTGTGAGATTCGTGTTACTCTGATGTTGTGTTCTTCTTCTTCTTCTATTCTAAGTTTCTATCTTATCTTTCCTCACCCTCTAATTTCTTTCATTAATTACCAGGATTTTTCGATGTTTTGGTTATCGACATCGTGCTTATGCCAATAACCAAAGTCTCTCAAAATCCGGGTCGTTACAGTTGGTATCAGAGCTTAAGTTAAGAATTACTTGGCTCTGTGGCGTGACTCGGTAGAGATAGGGTTAGTAATACCCTAGACTGAGATTGAGTGTATATATACGAGTGAACGTATTTGTTATTGATATAAAAATTTGTTTTATATTGGGGAGATTCATTGGTTGAGTTGTTTATGAGTTCTGGTCGATCAGTTTGATCCACTGTATCGGTAGGAGTTACTAAACACTTGAATACTATGAACCGACACGATATGTTTTGAAAAGGTGGTGAATTAAAATAGTTTACCCAACGTATATTTTGAATATATTGGATATATTGGTTGATATTATAATCGAGTAAGATTATAAATTTAATGGTTATGTAAATAACCAATCAGAATTCATATAAGTGAAATACGTGAAATCAGATGAGTTAAATCTGAAATTTAAACCAGAAATTTGAAGTTAAAACTCTGGAGAATTGGATAAGTGTTTGTAAATGGATTTGAATTAAAAATAAGGAAAATTTAAGATCCTGGGAGATTTTAAATTGTTTTACAAGCAGTGTGAATTATATTTTGAAATGAATTTCAAAGTGGAAATGTTTCAAAGTGGAAATGTTTAGAAATGGTTTTATAGTATTGAACTCACTTCGATCGCTGGAAATTAGATTCTGATGATGACAGCTGCATCATCAGTATTCATTTTCGAGTTGTAAGTGATGAATTACTACCAGAGATACTGTTTTGAATTTGTTTTGCGAAAGTCAAGTTGTGTTGAATTTCAAAATGGGATTTAAGATATAGAATTTGAATTTTTAAATAGATTTGAAATATTGACTTGTTTTAAAAGAAATAAAACAAGTAGTTCCTTTATAAACGAAGTTTATAAATAGTTCTTTTATAAACGAAGTTATAAATGAAGTGAAAAGAATTATCATTGGATAATTCAGAAATAAAATACAAGAGTGAAATTGAAAGGGGAACCTATTTTCCAAAGGTAGTAATATCGATTTCAAAAGGAATTGAAATCGAGACTTATGTAAAGGATGAATAAAGAAAGTTTGAAAAGGAATTTGAATAAAGGAAGTTCAAACTTAGAATGTGAATAAAGAAAATTCAAAGGGGATTTGAATATAGAAATTCAAATAAGATTTGAATAAAGAAGATTTAAATAATGGAAAATTGAATATAGAATTCAAATAGATTGAAAGGGAATTTGAAAATAGAATTTCAAAATAGAATTTGAAATAGGAATTCGAATATAGATTTCAAATAGAGTTGAAATGGGAATTGGAATATATAATTCAATAGAGTTTGAAAATATAGGATTTGAATACCGAAAGTGAAATAGAAATTGAATATAGAAATTCAAAGGGAGTTTGAATATGTGAAATTCAATGGAATTGAAATAGGAATTGAATATAGAAATTCAAAGGGAGTTTGAATATATGAAATTCAATGGAAGTGATATAGAATTTGAATAGAGGAAATTCGAATAGAGAAATCAAATAGAATTTGACATATGAGAAATCGAATAGAATTTGACATAATAGAAATCGAATAGAATTTGAATAAGAGAAGTGACATAGAAATTGAATAAAGGATTTGAAAAGGAATTTGAATATTTGTAATTCAAATTGAATATAGAAATTTAAAGGAGTTTAAATATATGAAATTCAAATAGAATTTGAATTAGGAAAATTCAAATAGAGTTAAAAAGGAATTTGAATATAGGATTCAAATAGAATTCAAATGGAATTTGAATATAGCATTCAAAGGGGATTTGAGGATTTATATTCGAAATTGAATATGAAGCGTAAGTTGAAAATGGAATTCAATTAGTTGATAAACTAGTTAAACCTATATTTGAACATGTATATTCAAATAAAAAGGTGAAATGGGCAAACCAGTAATTTGAAAATCACTCAACGAACTAAGTTAAAATGATTGGATTAAGTTGAAATGAATTAGAAATGTATAAATATGCATGAGATAGGTATGGATAAGGATAATGCAAGAGTTATAAATAGAATGCTCGACAAAAGGTATGTATTTAATTCATATATGAGATTTTATGCGCCGTATCGGCTAGCCGCTTGGATTTTTCTTTTTCTTTTGGATTGGTGAGGGCCATGGGAGGCTATTTGAAATATCCCGATGCTCCTAGTACAAAGGAGGTTATAGCGAATTTTTCCGGGAATTTAAGGAGTTAGAATATTTTTAAGATAATTCGATAGTTAGAAATCTATATATCAATATATATAGAAGTCGATAAGGAAACGAACTTAGAAGTAGGATAGTATAATCAAAAAGGAAGTCTAGAATAAAATCTAGTAAGAATAGAAAGAGGAAGCGTATATGTGTTTAAAAATGAATAAGTAGTTGTATGGTATTGATTATTCGAATAAGTAATCATATCTGTTTTGACGTTATAAATGTTATTCAGTCAAGGTCTGAGAGGTAGTTATACCCCAACTTGATTGATTTCATTATTAACAAATAAATAGTAAGATTTCAGGCTCGAAGATCAATGTTGAATAAGAGTTAGTTGTATATAGTATTTGGGTTGTCGTAACGATGTTTTACACAACATCCGTTTTAACCCAAATAAGTGTAAGTTTGGAAATATAATAAAGAATATTTCCTAAGTATAGAAATTAACGAGATCGGAAAAGAGATAAGTAGTTGGAATATTTTCCAATTATAAATAGCATATATTTTCTAAAGTATAGAAAATAAAGGAAGGCGATATTCGGAAATGTTTTCCAAATAACATAAAAGGCCAATAAAGTTATTGCAAATATTTGGTTAACAAATATTGATAAAGTAATAGAGAAGTGATTTAACTAATGGAATAGTGATTATGGGCTCAGTTAAATTTCAAAAAGGAAATTTTGATTTTTGAAAGAGTAAACTGTTTAAAATTCCCAGGAAGAGACTATTTAAATTAAAAACAAATTTAACAGAAATTTGTGAAAGCAAAATTTGAATTAAAGTAAAGCCAGTAAAGTGGTAACTGAGATTGAATTAGAATGATATCAAAGACAAATTGGATTGTGAGATTCAAATTTGAAGTGTGATGTGATAGTCAAGTTAAGAGTTGGGAATCGAGAAGAAACTCGAGTTAAAAGGATATTTGGCTCGGATGTAAGTGAATGGTTGTGTCGTGGATAAAAGCAGATTAGATTTGATTGGGGTAACTCTCGTATATGCTGAGTTGATAGCATATGGAAGTGACAGAGTTGATATGCCCGACAAAAAGGTACCAGTTTATATTTCTATTGGATATAAGATTTATGGGCCGAATTGGCAAGCCGCTTGGCTGTTTGATTTTCTTTTGGGTTGGAGATGGCCCAGAAAGGCAAGTGATGGTTTGACCGATTGACCAGTACAAAGGAAGTGCTGGCGAATTTTTTTCAAAAAGATAAGGCGTTAGAAAATTTTCAGGATTTTTGAAAATTTTCATTGATAAGAATTAATTAATAATTTAATTGAAATTAAATTGGTTCAGTTGAAACTGAAGTTAAGAAGTGAACAAATATGTTCTAACCAGTCGATTGGGTCGTCCTCTACCTTTTTAGCAATTTCGAGGACGAAATTATTTTAAGTGGGGAAGAATGTAATGACCCGCATTGGCAGGGGTATTATGATTAATTCATTTAATTGTGTAAGTGGTAGGTTAGTGAATTACATGGTCGTGGAATAAAAAAATGGTAAATATTTAATTAAAAATAATAGTTAAATAATATATTTAATTCTGAAATAATCAGAATTGGCTGAAATGACGATATGGTGTGAACTGAATCATCTGTGATATTTTATTCGGTTTAGAATTGAAGTAGAATAACGAATATATTATTTGAACGATAGTTTGACCGTATAATTATATTATAATTAAAACAGAGCTCGAAATGGCGCTGTAGTTCGTAAATTGGCGATTCGAACTTCAACTAAATGTACAGGATTCGTTTTAAGCCGGATTTTTGTGAAACAAGAAACGTGCGGAGCTGGTGGAGTATATCTTCCTAGTGGAAGAGAAAAATCAGGATTTCGTCATATAGATCTTGAGATACGTCCAAATCAAATTTTAAAATAGTCGCTATAGAATCGTTTATCGATCATAACGGTTTATTCGATATAAGTAAAGATCGGGTTTGAATTTAGACAAGGTTCTTTTGGGAAGTAGTGATAATTTAATTTTTAGAATTTTACTGTAATTTTTAATTAATTTAATAAGCAACTTTTTATTTGAAGAGTTTGCACCCCGTATCAGCGATTTTGGGGTTTCACAAAATGAGTTAAACTACCGATATTATTATATTTATGGGACCGTGGCACCTTACTTAATACAATGGTATCTTTATTTCAATCTGTATGTGAAAGGAATTTTACGAAATGAGGTACGTTAAAATTTATAATAACCAAAACCTATCCTAAAATATCTCAACCTTTTCTTGGATAAAAAGGGGCCATGCACTGTTGTTTCCTCAGCCACATCTCTCGCCTCCTTCAAAACGTGGAGAACCAATGTCCACATCTTCAAAAGATCAAACTATATAATATCCTTAAAGTTATCTAAAACTAAATCTTCATTTGCTCAGCTCAATTACTTTCCACCGTTCGTTCTTTCTATCTCAAAAGGGGAAAATCGATCCTTTGAAAATCAAAAGAAAATCATCGACAAATCCATAGAATTAAAATACACACAAATATGGATTGCTGCAAGGAAGATCTTCATCCCAGTGGTCCTAGAATTTTATGTGATGTCTCTAGGTGGACTCGACTTTTTCCAGCTCGTATAGGGTTCGTGGAAGTAAGGTAAGGAAGCAGGAGATAAGCGCAGTATTAATGGAGTTGGTGGAGGGTCCGTTCGAGATAGTTGAGTACGGAGGGGGTTATAAAAAGAAGTGAAGACAGAATTTGTGCGAGCTGCTATGGTACATGCGAGTGAAGTGAGGAGTTTATGGGGGAGAAGCGGATAAAATGAGAAGCAGCACGGTGGCTTTTGTTTAGAAAAAAATGGTGCTGCGTTCGTATGAAAACTTTGGAGGAGTTAAATACTGGAGGCGTGCATAATGGGTTGAAGGTGGAGCAAGGCGTTTTGGTGTGTTGGGTGTCTCTGAAACCGTGAGGATCCATGTTGGATATTGAAGTATGTTTGTGGTAGAAGTTAGTTTCGGTTATGAGGTTGTTAGATGGAAGCTTGTGCAACTTTAAAGGGGTAATGGAATCTGGAGCTGGGGTTTTTACTGAAGGAGGACTGAAAAATGCGGATGGAAAGTGGTGTGCGAGGCGCACGAGTTTTGGGGTGGGGACTTAGTAAAATGGAAGAGGAGTTAAGCGGTTCCGGTCTCATCGATTTTTATGGGGGGGGGGGATAAAGGAGAACGGTCAGCAAAATAATCGGCAATGGCATCTCAAGAAAACTGGGAGGAGCCGCGTTTTTACAGGAAGGAAGATGGAATAAGGGCCCACGTGGATAATTGAAAATGGGTGATGGGCCATAAAACAAGGTGAAGCCCAAATTCTCTATATATAGGAAACTAAGCTTATATTAAATTTAATTTAATGTATATCAACTTCGACAATGAATAACTTGGTCATACGATATCGGTTTTCAGCAAAACAAGATACATTGGGATCGTATGGACGGATATTATACAATGGAGCTGACTGAGAGTGAATCCGACCTCGTTACAATTTATTGCAAAACAAATTGTCCGTCTGAATCAAATCAAGCGATGGTTATCGTTATCAACGATGATCGTCCAATGTGAGTAAATCTCACTAACTCTGAACAGTTTATAATTTCATGTTATATTTTTAGAACTGTTAGATATTGGCTGATACTGTATGTTGACTGTTGGATTGAACTGCTAGTCAGTTAGTTGAATTTCTATATTGATTCTGTTTAACAGAATATATCATATGGAACTGAAAGTGATGTTATCTATATTGTTTAACATCTGTGATGCAGGGAAACAGGTTGGAGGAATCCGACTGGATTCCTCAACATTTATTTTACTGTTTTCATATATTGTGATATATGATGTGTTATATAATCTGTTATGGATTATGGGTGTTGGAATGATATTGATCATTGTTATTCGATATTTTAAATATCATAAGAAACCCTGGGATGTAAAAAGAAGTATTTCAATGTGTATTGAAATAAAGGAATTTTGTAAAATCACGGGATTTTATAAAAGGAATTATTTATAAAACGAACACGGTTTTATAAAAAGGAATATTTATTTAGAAAATAAATAGAAGTTATAAATAGGATATATTTGTAACGATAAATAGAAGTTATAAATATGATATATTTGTAACGATAAATAGAAGTTATAAATAGGATATATTTGTAACGGTAAGTAAACGTTATAAAAAGGAAATAGTTGTAACGGAAAACGTAGTTGAGTAAAAGAAGTTAATCGATGTTAGTTAATCGATTAGTGTTAAAGTTAAAAAGAAGTTAATCGATGTTAGTTAATCGATTAGTGTTAAAGTTAAAAAGAAGTTAATCGATGTTAGTTAATCGATTAGTGTTAAAGAAAAAGAAGTTAATCGATGTTAGTTAATCGATTAGAGAATAAAGTTGAAAGGAGATAATCGATGTTAGTTTAATCGTTTAGAATAGAAGCAAGTGAGTTAAATCGAAAATAGTTATTCGAATAGAAAGTAAAAGGAATTATCGAATATAGTTTATTCGGAAGGAGTTAAGTGAAATGAGTAAATCAATAGCATTAGTCAAATAGAGTTAATCCAATAGTGTTAGTCCAATAGAGTTAATTGATAAGGGATAATCGAATAGAGTAAATTGATAAGAGTCAATCGAATATAGTTATTCGAACGAGAGTTAAGTAAGGAAGTTAGTAAAAAGAATAAAGTGAACTTTGCCTATTTCAAAGTTAGAAATGTTGTTCAGTTAAGGTCTGAGAGGTAGTTCTACCCCAACTTGATTGGCTTCGTTTTTAACTAAGGGATAGTTAAGGTTTGGCAGTAAAGGAAATGGTTTGAGTTGGCATCGCGATGGTTTGTTTAAACATCTGTCTAAGTCCAATGAAGAAGCTTTGGAAATGTTTTCCAAATAAGAAACCAGAAATGTTTTCAAATAAAGAAAACAGGAAATGGAAATGTTTTCCATTTGTTAATAACGTATATTTTCCCAATTTAGAAAATAAGGAATATTGAACGTAGGGAAACAGGAGATAAGTAAATCAATGAAATAAAGAGAGAAATGTTGAATGATGTTTGATTGATATAAATTTCCATTTGGAAATAATATCGTTGGTTGCACACCTGTTTTTATTTGATAGTTAAATCACAGACTATCGAAGTTTTGACCATTTTAACGTTGTTAATATGGAGAGACCGGTTGGATTATTATCCAAAGAACCACTCTGTATTGGCATAAGCGTTGCGAATCATATATGCCAAAGGAAATTGAAGACGGAGTTATGCAAGGGCTATCCTGTTTACAGAATAGTGCCTTCGGTTCATCCTGTTCCTGGATGACTTGTATGGACGGATGTCCGACAGAGTATTTCCTGACGATCACATATATCGATTTCTCCAACTGTACCAAGAGTGGAAGCGGAGAAGGAAACTTCTCTTAGCTAACACATAATGTATGGTTGAGGACATCAATCGGTGATTGGATGGATTTGATGATGTGACATTCAAAGTGAATCTGATGTGATGATAAAGCGTAGCTTCTAGCCTCATCATCCGGTAAATGACAGAAATCGGGCAGGCAGCATGGCTAAGTCGGTCGCACCGAAGTAGGGTGTATAATCACCTGATCTAGAGTTTCATTTACTTCTAAAAATCTATTGTTGATGCTGTCCCATTCGGGAAACGGTTGCTGATCCCAACTGTTGGTGATATACATTCGATACACTCAAGCGAAATGAGTGGTCGGTCATGTGTGGCCGGGTTGCAAGATGTTCTTGTTGAACCCAGTGTATTCCTCTCTAGAGGTACACGAGCGAAAGGTGGATCCATACCTTGTCATAGTTGGAAATCCATTACCCAATACGTGCTTGCGGTTTTGATTGTATACTATATATGTAGAACGTGAGATGAAAGCGTTCTGCTAGATGATTATATATATACTGTGGTTGATAGACATTATTATAATATCAAAAGGTTTTTTGATATAAAGATATTTTGGATTCTCATAAGGGAAAAACCCGTTCCGTTATGCGGCGTGGTCTTATGAGATATCATTTACTTTTTCAACTGTTTTAAACTGTTTTACTCATACCAGTCCCATGACTGACCCGGAGTTTACTTTGTTGTTTTCCCTAAACTCTTGGGTGCCTAAATTTGTATGGGCAGTCAAGTAGTCGGGATTTTACAGATACACTTGAAGAGCTGGAGCAGGAGGCTTCAGGATGTTATAGCTATAGTTATTTCCGCTGTGTTGTAAGTGCTGTACTTCGATAATGATATGTATATTCAAGTACTGATTTGTATTTCAAAGTTATGTTATGAAATATATTTATTCGTTCCGCTGTGAGATTCGTGTTACTCTGATGTTGTGTTCTTCTTCTTCTTCTATTCTAAGTTTCTATCTTATCTTTCCTCACCCTCTAATTTCTTTCATTAATTACCAGGATTTTTCGATGTTTTGGTTATCGACATCGTGCTTATGCCGATAACCAAAGTCTCTCAAAATCCGGGTCGTTACAACAACACTTACAACAAGCGGAAAAATACTATATATCTAACACTGAAGCCTCAAGCTCCAAGCTCCTTTAGATAAATCTGTAAAATCCTGAACTACTTGACTGCCCGTTCAAATTTGGGCACACAAGAGTTTAGGTAAAACAAAACAAATAAACTCTGGGTCAGTCATGGGACTGGTATGAGTAAACAATTTAAAACGGTTTAAGAAAATAAACGATATCTCATAAGACCACGCCGTATAACATGGAACGGGTTTTCCCTTATGAGAATGCAAAACACTTGATTTAAGTTTCAAAATCCTTCTGAAAGAAACGATAATCTTTATATTAAAACTCTTTTGATATTATAATAGTGTCTAAATCAAATAACACTACACCATATATGCTGATTAGACTGTGTTTTTAGCCGTATCTAAAGCTGCTGGGCATGGTAAAAAGCCATATCAAAAAGTGGCGTGTTAAATTATTTGATATGGCTACAAACCATATCTCACTCTATTAACATACAGCTTTTAGCCGTATCTAAAGTCTAATCAGACATGGTCTTTGACCGTGTCTAATTATATATGTGTGTACACATATAAATATATCCATGTATACATATATATATATATCATATATGTGTATATATATAAAAACAGAAACCGTAGCACATATGTTTCATAACACAGAGTATGCATACCACAAAGTATACATAGGAATAACAATATATATATATACACACACACATACTCAAAGCATTACAAGGTTTGTCATAACACGATGTACACAAAACATATACAATAAAAGGAAACTGTCAAAGATTTTCATCACATTACGAAGTAAAAAAAATGAGGTAAAAAGATATCAGCCTGATAAAACTCCAGTCGAGGCCGGGAAGATTGAGAGCGATAATCAGCGGCCTGGAGTTCAAGTTTCCTTTGGCAGCGAAACTGAATCGTGATATATAGCCTGCAGCCTGAGTTCCAGCAACACAAAAGCACCATAATCTCCAATAGAACTGCCTATAAAATACAAGAAACAAGTTACAAATACTTCACAACTGCACAGTAGATCGACATTGTAACTCACTGTGATTGAGATGCAAACATGAATACAGAGCTAAGTGTATGTTAATATAGATATAAAATGAAACTAACTAAGATGCAAACATGAATACAGAGCTAAGATCTGTATTCAATAGAGTATATGTTCAGAATGTGCCACTGAATGTTAATTCTGGTAGAAAAAATGATGACAACAATGGTTCTAACAAAAAAATTAATGCCGTAGGGTATATAGTTGAGGGAATCAGAGTTGGATGTATAGTTGAGGGAATCACATTACAAATATAATGGATTATATGGTAATTTCAATATTTTGGACTTGTATAATTTCATTGGACACCAATAATAGTGAAGGGCATATCGTGTCGATCAGTGTGTTTGTGTAATTTATTGGTAGTCAATCAGTGTGTTTGTGTACAATACTTCACTGTGAACCAATAACAACCTAGTCGAGTCGACTAATCGATTAGTCAACTAATTTCTACCCATGCGGCCTAAATTCATACAAAAAGCAAGTCCAAACTTCATGTCGATGGTTTGATCTCGATTAGTAGACTAGTCGAGCGCCGTCTATGTGTTTGTGTAGTTGATCAGTATATGTCTCAAAAATGAATGAATACACATTGTAAATTGGTTTTGCTATGACCATAGATGTTTAAATGAAATTAATTGTACATAGCAGTGGAAAATTGATAGTCACTAAGAATGCAAACCTAAAAAAAGAATCACCTGAAGTGTAGTCCATTTGCAACACCGGTAGTTCATACCCTAGCATACAGAACATCCTCTTATACACACAAAAAGGAACAAATAAACGAAAAGAATATTCAAGATGTGCACACACGTACATGTCCATTCAATTCTTATGTAAGATACTACGTAGAGATAAGTGTAAAATAATATATACCTGCTCCAACGTATAAAGATATTGAATCATCATCGTCGGATGACACACATACTCGACTTTCTGATTAAGAATTTACTGGGCGATCCACCAGGTAGATGCATTTTAGCTCACGTGTAGGGTCAGTAATCCATGCTTATAAGATTTATTCAATGTCGAATGCCCCTTCACTTAACCTTTGGAAAAAGATGCTTTCACTTGCAACTTTCAGTTTCTTTGAAGCAGACTGTGTAGTGCAAGATAACTTACACTAAAGTCTCTGCTACAGAGTAAAGGAAAGTTGCTAGTGAAAGCAGCTTTTTACTAAGGTTAAGTGCAGCACCATCCGACATTTGGATAAAGCTAATAAGCATGGATACCCGACCCTACACGTGAGCTAAAATGCATCCATCTGGTGGATCGCCTATTAGAATATTAACCAGAAAGTCTAGTAATCATCCATCTACCAAAATTTTCAACAAACCTATTAAAATATTTTCAGTACACTTGTTAAAGCATCAAAACAAAGTAAACTTGTTATAAGACAACCCAATTTAAATTTCAAGCATAAGGTAAACAAAAAGTCAAATGACGACGAAATCGTGGCAAACTAACTCATTGTTATTTCTTTGTTTCATGGATATACCGCAATCTAAAATTATACCATACATCCAATGGTAATTCTAACACAAACTATACCGCAATCTAACAAACATTCAGATGTTTTTTACATTATCACAAAACATGATTCAAATTTGATTTCTTTGATTTCAGGGTATAACCACAGATCCGTCCCTAACACACTCACACAAACCAATTCAATTGAAACAGCTAACACACGAAGTACTAACACAAAGTAGCAATCAACTATCACACAAAGATTTCAATTTATTTCCTACTATCAGTCATGCATACCAAAATTCAATTGAAACACATACCTGCGCTGTCGAAGGAGGGCTAGGGAGACATAGGGTTGCTGCGTTTCTGCTGAAGGAGAGGGTTGTTCGTCCCTGTCGAAGGTGGAGACACGATTTGGTGACCGAAAAACCTAATTTGGGTTTTCGGTCATTATTAAAGTAAAACGAATTCAAAAGGGAGCGGCCAAATTTTTTATTCCGAGTGCCTAATGTGATGCACAATATGATACGGATTCGATTTGGCCCAAAGCCGTATCAAATTAACTAATCCGGGGCTTCGATGATGGACGGTCAGAATTAGAACATTTGGGGGTGGCGCGGATCGCAAAATGTAGTTTGATACGGATCTGAGCACCAATAAATATGATACGGCTTTTACCCGTATTACATCTCCGCATCCATCTATGCCAAATTGGCTGATATGGTGTAGTGCAATTAACAATCTAGTGGAACGTTTGCATCTCATGCTCCACACATATAATATTCAATCAAAACCGTGAGCACTTATTCGATAATGAATTTCCAACTATGAAGAGGTATGGAACCACCTTCCGATAGTGTATCTCTAGAGAGAATACACTAGGTTCAACAAGAACATCCTGTAACTCGGCCACACATGACCGACCACTCATTTCACTTGAGCGTATTGAATGTATATCACCAACGGTTGGGATCAGCAACTGTTTTCCTGAATGGGACAACATCGAATAGAATAAAGAATGAAATGAATTTCTCTAGATAGGTGATAATACACCCTAATTGGGAGCTACCCAATTAGCCATGTTGCCTGCCTGATAATTTTCATTTTCCGGTTGTTGAGGCCTGAGGCTACGATTACTTACTTTTCATTTATAGCACAATCACTTTGAATGCCACATTCTCAGATCCGTTAATCACTAATTGATTGCACAAATATATTCTGGATATTATGCTAAGAGAATAAATTCTGCACCACCATATATATTTATACAAACCAACATACGCGATTACTGGAAATACTCTGTCAGACACTCGTCCATACAACTTTGTTCTGGGATTGAACGAAACCGAAGGCACAATTTCCATTAATCCATCTTAGGCAATTTCTACCTAGGATTAACTAAAAAAGCCCTTGCAATTTACTCCGGTCTTCGATTATCTTCATATAATCTGATTCGCAACGCTACTGTCAAAACGGACTGGTTCTCGGATAATAATCCAACCGGTCTCTCCATATTGACAACGATATTGGCATATATTTCGATAGTCCATTATTTAACTATCGAAGAAAAACAAACAAACATTCATCCATAACATCAAACAATCACTGAGCCCCTTAATTAATATTTCGTTAATTAAACCACTTTCCATTTTCCTCTCAATATCTATTAACCCGATATTTTCAATAGTCATCTTCTTGGCCTCTTGCGCTATTTGGAAAACGTTTCCATATATTGTCTTCTTTTATTTTCTATACATAGAAAATATCTTCTATTTATAATTGGAGAATATTCCGCCTAATTATCTCTCTCACGACCATTCATTTTTAGACGTAGGAGATATTTATTATTATATTTCCAAAATTCCACTTATTGCTTTAAAATGAATGTTGTGTAAAACATCGTTACAACAACCGAAAATACTACATTCAACTAAACACTTTAAACATTTATCTCCGAGACTAAATCATCATATTTATAGGTTAATAATGACACTACAACAAATTCACCCTATAACAATAGTGCAAAACCGTTTTAATATCATTTTACAACGATGCCTCCACCGTCGTGTATGCAGAAGTTGTAGTATATTCAAATCTGTTACAACTTTTCTGCACCGTTGCAACACCGTTGTAATAGGGGTATTTAACAACAATTATTTATCGTTGTAATAAATTTTATTACAACTCTTGTTCTCCGTTGTTGTATATGCTGTAGTAAAGTAAGAGCATACGTATAACAACTTTTGTCACCATTGTAATAAACTGTATTAAACTTTTATACCCGTTGTTGTATATATTGTAATACTGTGAGATCATAGATATAACAACATTTTTGCACCGTTGTAATAAACTGTATTACAACTTTTATCCCCGTTGTTGTAGATATTGTAATATCTTGAGATCATAGATATAACAACATTTTTACATCGTTGTAAGTTCCTTAATATTACAACATTTTTACACCGTTGTAACATGGCTTATTACATCATTTTTACATCTTTGTAACATGGCTTATTACAACTTTTTCTTCTGTTGTAATTTATATAAACCTGACTAGTAAAACAAATTCATATATATTAATAATAATATGATTCACATTTCAATGCAACAAATATTGCTACACGGAATCATTCATATATATTACTTGACATAATATTCGATCAACATAAAACAAACGTACGTAGTACATGCATCACCAACTTAACCCGTCACCAAACACATAACCGTTTCAAAATACATATGATCTAACCCAAAATATACATAAAAAAGATGAAGTTTTGTCTACAAAAGGTTGCATACCCTACAAAAGCACTCTAGCTGAAGGCAACATAATTTTTATTCCTGGCCACAGTCTATCCAACAACTTCTCCAATAGTAGTCATTTCGAGAGTCGGCCTTCACAAGAAAGCTTCTGCATCCACCGCCACATCAATCCAAATTTTCCAACCTTGCGTTCCAATTCTTTTAAAGTGCACCAAAGCTTCTGGGTCAGTGGATGCCAATCTTCCTTCAGCAACTACTTATTTGTCCCAATTCAGTATTTTACATTTTCTGCCCTCATTTTCTTTAGCGTGATCGTTTTCAGCCTGATTTCCAAATTGTTTATACTGCTCAACTGGTCTTCTACCCTGTTCATTTTCAGCTTTCTTTCCATTTTGTCTGGTCTGTCGAGCGGTTTTGTTGGCCTCATTTTCAACTGCTTGCATTTCATTTTCAGCTGCTTGCTGTGCAATTTATTTCTGTTGAGCTGTCAAGTTATTGCTTCCACGGTGTGACTGCAAAATAATTTTTTTTTAATAAGTTCAGTATAACAATATTGTGAATGAACTGAAAAATGACTCCTCTCTTTACCCAGTGCAAAACTCAGTGCAAAACTAATTGAATAAAGTGGTAAGTATTAATGGTTACTGGTTATTGGTTTAGGAGATAAAATTTTGAACACAAGCAGTATATTAATTAACAGATTTTCTCTTATGTTAGTTAAACTCAAGCAAGCAGTATATTAAGAAATATATTAATTAACAAATTTGAACACAAGCAGTATATTAAAATCAGTGCAAAACTCCCCCTTTATTCTTTTCTCTTCTGTTTTAGCATATAAATATTTGAACACAAGCAGTATATTAATGGTTACTGGTTAAATTAACATATTTGGATCCAACTCTTGACTTATTTTTGGGAACTGAAGAGAACAAGACTTGTACTACAAACCCAGAAACGAAAAAGTTAAGAATAATTAACAGATTTGGTTAAAATGTATTTACTTCACAGGTAAATGAAATGTATTTGCATTCCATTATTTACCAAGTGCTGTCACTCAGCGATGTAACTCACTAACAAAATCGCTGAAGACAAGTGAATTCAGGAGGAGGAGAAGCAGACAGGAGCGATTCAGGTCTTATATATTCTCCTAAAAATCATAAGAGGTCATTTAAATGATCAACAGAAGGTCAAGATATACAAGGTTGAGAAAACTGGGAACGCACTGTGTGCATGTACAGTTCTGGTCAGCTAAATCCTGCATTTTTGGAATACTTGGGCGCCATTATCGATGTATGATCATGGATATTATCATTGTATAATAAAGTTTGGGAGAAACCTCAATGACAATTTTTTTTATTTTGTACATGTAGCGTGTTGTATCCCTCTCTCCCCTTTTTTCCCATAAAAATAAAAACCTGCTTGTAGTGTAATTTTACTCCATTTCCATATTTTTTTTAAAAAAAAAATCTACCTAATCCAGTCCAATTCTGGATCATTATATAACACATATATGTTGGTGTGGACTTTAGATATATGATGTAGTGGCAAAGCGACAATATTTTGCTTAACACGTTATTTGCTTTCACCGATCATTTAAACAAACAAATTGGTGCTGCGAGTTAAAGAAAATCGATTTTCAAATTACTATGAAGTCAAGAGGATTACTCTTCTTAATTAATTGTGGTAATACTGTGGAGACCGATTCAAACAATCTGTTGAATTGACCGCAAAGATGAGAGCATTGAATTTGTAATCTCAAAACGAAAGTGTTGAAAGACATAAGCAAGGAGAAGAGGATGAAAAAACTTGAATTTGTTGTGCTTTCTTGGCATTTTTGAATTTGTAAAAATAAAGTGTTTCGAAATTCTTTCCAAACATTGTAGATTTAAGGGAGATCTGGTATCCACATAAGACAGTGCCATATTAGGGGCTCATTTTACCCATTTCTCAATTTACCCAACCCCCGTCGAAATACCTTTTTAACAATACCCAACCCCCTCCATTTACTGTCCTTAAAATCACCCAAAAATTTCATAGCCCCAGTTAAAAGCATTCAATGTTCACCAAACATGTCACCAAAGAATTAAACTTGCATTGTCAAAAAAAAGTTGATGCATTTTAACAGCAATATTCCAATTCCGTAGATCATTAAATGTTACAGCTTTCTATCAATTATACCAATAAAAAAGGGTACCTGAGGCATATTAGGATCAGGAGTTGCTGGATTTCCCGCATTAGTTGCTTTCTTTTCTTTTAGCTCCTGTAAAGATTGCATGGACTGGAAATTATACTCAACTATAAATACATATATCAGTTCAATTATATAAAAAAAGTCCTCCTAAACTATAAATTACTTCATTGTATACATTCTGTTCCCATCACATAAGCGTCATCTACTGACAATGACGCTTATGAAGTGGATGGTTTGCCGCTGGCTCACAACAAGCATCATAACATTGGATTCTACCTTCAAATCAAATATCAATCATTGTAAACTTAAAATATCAAATTTATCATGTTAGATAAATTCAAAAGAACCCATAATGAATACACATCCGCTACGTCACCTCATAATTGACTTCATGTGTGTCCTGGCATCAACGCATATTTTTAAACAGTTTACCGGTTCTTAGGAATTTTTCTAAATGGTTTAGTTTATTTCGAAAGTTTGAATCCTTCAAAATCACAAGTTAATGCAAATCATCGAAAATGCTCGTTTTGACCACTGGCTCTGAAAGGGACGGAAATTTCTTATCACTCCTTTGATTTTAAACATATTGCCTCTATGAGGTATATAAATATGAAAAAGTTCATGAGAGATTTTAAAATGATTGAATGAGCAAGGAGGATCCAAAATATATAGGCTATATATAGGGTATGGTTCATTGTATATACATAGGTCATATAATATTAGCACAAAATAAATATGATTATGGTCATATAAAACTAGCACAAGTGGGAAGCCATAAATTTAAGAACAGTTCATTTCCCTTTCAGATGATGGTTTACTACAAGAAAACAGGAAAAATCTTAAAACTAACCTTAAAACTAATGAATTTGGCAGCAAACTGAGGGGAATAGCCACATCTGCTTGCGACAATAACTTGGTTTCTAATTAACAGGAAAACAAGAAAAATCGCCGTTAAAATAAATTTCTAATTAACACTTACCATCAACATTGAAGTAAGCTCCTGTACTTTGTTCTCCAAGCCACTAACTTAGTTTCGCAATGCATGTACTTCACCTGATGAGTTACCCCGAATACGAAGCTGAGATGGTACAATCCCAAAACCAAGCCCTCTTACACGTCCTCCATGTTCCTGACCAAAAAGCTTCGACACGCCATCTTGAGTAACTGATGTTCCACCCTTAGAATCCCAACTTGCGGCATTATGATGCTCTGGTATCTTAGACTACAAATTAAAAAACAACCAATATTTAGAAATTAAAATTAAAACTACATTAACAATAGCAACAGTTTCGTATATTGTATATTTGAACTTTTTCTTACTTTGCATTCGGCAATAACTGAATTCAGAGGTTTTCCATCTTTTCTAGTGTGGCCTTTGCACCACAATTTGTCTCTAGTGATACTAGATGTTGCCTTTTCCTTTTTCTGCAAAAATAGCTTAATTAACAGCTTACAAAATGTACAAATGATAACAAATAAAAATTTCTTTAACAATAATTTTTTTCAATTTCTTCTTCCAATCTTGCATAACCTTTTCTGCTCATGGTGTGCGGAAGTTTATTCTTTTCTCTAATACTTTTGAATCTTTGTTGCCTATAAGATCAATTAAATAAATATGATATAGGAAAATGTAATATATTTAACAGTTACAATCAATCAGACAAAAATAACCACTTCAAACTTTTCTGACAATTTTTCATTTACAAAAGCATTCCACTCGTCAGCGCTCTTTATATTAAACGGTTTTAGGCCTGCTAAAGTATTGGTAGAGTCGGGATTTTGAGACGCTTTTTTGATAGCTGCAACTAACCTTGATTTCGACTCCTTCCGTCGCTGTCATATTATCATTAACAAGTAATCCTTATACACTATATCTACCTGGAATCTTTACCGCATCCAAAAAAAAAACCCGCAGATTTGTCTCTAACAGTATCGCAAAATGCAATGTTGTACCATAGGCATGTGCATAATGCATATTGCACATAGAGAGAACTACAACAGGTATATAATATTTTGCTTTGAATGTTGAGACATATAGGTACTATAACATAAATAAAATAGAATCGGTTAAATTAAAAAAAATTGAAAGCCATATTTTATTATTCACTTGCTCATGTTATCGCCAACAGCTGGTATGTACAAGTAAAATATCAATACCTGTATACAAGTCCACAGATCATCCCTCAAATCGTCATCGACTTTCCTCCATGAGCTAATGGTAAAAGGCACCATCTCCCTTGCTAGAGTATCAATATATGACGATAAAAGTTTGGAATTCGTACCTATTGCTTGTCCGCGTTCATTAAATTCAACTTCCGGCCTCTCATCCGGTATAACAGCTAATGATTTCAACATCGTTCTGCCCCTCTTTTTTCTAGTTTGCATCGATCTATTACCTTCAGTAGAATCCAGTTGAAGTTCGTTTGGACTGGAATCTAAGGTGGTTGTAGTTTGCTGGAAGTTTAGTTGATGGGTAGGGGGATGTTCTGGGTTTGTATTGTCGAAGGGGCTGTTACTGGAAGGAGGGGCTGAATCTGGTTTGTAGTGTCGACGGGGCTGTTAATGGAAGGAGGGGGCTGAATTGGGTTTGTATTGTCGACGGGGATGCTACTGGAAGGAGGAGGGGGCTGCATATGTTTTGTAGTGTGGCCAAGGTTGCTTCCAGTTTTACGAGGAGTAGTGCGTATTGGGTATTCAACATGCTTTCAAGGAGATCTTCTTATAGCAATATTTAAATCATGAAGCAACGGAAGTGGTCCATTTGGCTGATCGCTGATTCTAATTCCAACCATCCTCTCAGCATCAGCATTAGCAGCTACAAGTGCAACTAATTTTTGCTCTTTTGCTTCCTACTTTTGAGCTCTAAAAAATAAAAATCTTAAGTCAATTTTCAGTAGTTAAGTCTTTGTAACCGTGGTGTTTAAAAACAGACAAGTAGCGATAAAAGAGGCTGATCTAACTCGAAGTATGAAATAGGCAACATCAAAAGTTATTTTTAGATATCAAACATCTACATTAATAGATACAAATGGATGCCCGCTAATTATAGTAAATCAATGAACAAAAATAAGCAATTGTTAAAATAGGTGCTATAGCTGTAATCTAAAATATAATATATATATATATATATATATATATAAATTGAAAAATAATACTGGATTATAGTTTTAATCAATGCAGGACTTTGTAAGGTATAAATACACAAAAGACTGAGGCCATTAACAATGCCAGAGTTATGAATGTATTACTTTATTCACTTGATAAAAATAAATTTTCATAAATCATGTTATGTTGAAGAGCTTATGATATTTGGTATACACTTCAAGTTACACATGAAGATACAACTATTATTAGGCAGACAATGATTTCCAAATTACAAAGTCAATTTTCATCATTCAAACTGTAGACAAATGACTCTATCACCAATATTTATGGAGGAGTTCAAACTATTCAACATGACCTCATTGTACTAGAAGTCAAATTCACTAGATTTGATTTAGTTGCAAGAATTTTGTATTTTTGACTTCTAATTGAGAAAAAAATATTAGCAATTGAAGAAGCCAAAGATCTTTGTCAACTCAAAGTTAAGAATAAACTGCAATTTGATATCATATGAAGCTAACTTATTGGCAAGCAAAGATCCGACCAAATAAATATAACATTTCAAAAAAATGCTGCCACTTTAACTTGGATAAAAATGAAATAGTTCTCACTGCAAAGAACTACTAGACGTTTAAAAAATTTAGTAAAATTATTGGTCATGAGAAGAGGGGAATTCAAAACAAGCATCAATTAACTTCTATGCAAATGGTAAATTTAGGCATATAAATAAATAGTGTCCATTGCTCAATGATAACAAGAGGAAAAGCAAGTTTCAAAATTTTAAAAAGAAGAACACGATTTTCAAGTGATTTGAGATGATTCTTTCTCTTCATCTTTCAAAAGTGACAGGATAATGATTTTGAACAAGCCAATGCATGTTTCATGGAAAACATCGATGATATACATCTTGAACTTACTCACGATGAGGTTTTAGAAATTAATATTGAACTTTATGGCAATGCTTGGAATTAAATTAATCGAATAAAGAATATAATGGAAAATTAAATAGAGCATAATCAGAAATTGAAATGTTATTAGATGAGAAAACTATTTTAGAAGAGAAATTAGAAATTATTTTTAAAAAAGTGTAAATTTTTATCATCTCAAAATGCTGGCTTACTAAATGACTTGAAAAGCAAATTAACTTGAATTCTAATAAAGAAAGACAAAAAACTAGTATTGATATGGAAAATACAGAAATTAATAACCTTAATACCAAGTTATAAAAATTGTAATATTTTGAACAAGGATATAGTGTGAAGGACAAAAAAACCAAAAAAATTGCCCTAAAGGACAAGTGGCAAAAAATTTGCTCAAAAGGACAATTTGTAGTGCAAAGTGGAAAAACATGGGACCCCCTGAATTTCACCATTTACACTAAAAGTTGTCCTTTTGGGAATTTTTTTTGATGAGTTTGTCCTTGTCGCAAAAATCCCCTATTTTGAAATTGAACAAAGAAAGAAAAATGTTAATTCATAACTAAAAACAAATTCAAATTTGGAGCTTAGCAACCACAATGATGCATAAACAAGTTATTACGAAAGTTCATATCCAAATGGGTTCACCGGTCAATATGACAAACAATACGACCACGTTACAAAATTCTATCACTCAAGCAGTTTACAGTAAATAGTTATATTCTATTCGACTAATCATGAAACTTAAACTACCAGCAAAGACTAAGTTTTATTCTACTCGGTCGATTCTCATAATGAGCTATACTATTCAAATTAACTTAGCAGTATTTTTTTGGCCAAATAAATAGCATGGATCAAAGCATATGACTTAAACGACATTATTATTAAAAACAAAGTTATCCAGAACCTTTCTGTTTTAAGATGTCATAAATTCCTTCTTGACTAAATGTGATAATCTAGTATTGTTATTTGTAAAGAATTCCACATAAGAACTTGTTTTTAGTAAAGTCAAAATAAGCGACTTGTTTTTAAATCAAACTTTATACAAGACATATACCTATTCAAAAGTCATTTGTATGCAATTTACGTTAAGTTTTTAATGATTTTTCTACAATAATGCAATGCTGAACAAATATCGACATTAAATTTGAAATTTTAAAGCATTTAGCAAAAATTACATAAATATATGCAAATTTTTGCTATAATCAGGTTAATGTCTGCAATTTTTCAACAAACTGCATCTGTTCCTAAAAGTTTTGCTGATTCTTGATTTTTCTGTTCATTTTTGTGCTTTTTTATACTTTTCTAACATAAATACACAGATGTTTATAATTAAAATGAATTAAGTTCTGAAGTTTGGTAGTATTTTACGTTTATATGTAATGTTTTTTTTGATGATTTTCAAAAAAGATGGACGTAATATTCATATGTTTTTCGACAATGATGTTTTATGTATTTTGAAACTTAACAAAGAACTTATCCAAACTGTCTCTCAAATTTATACATAAAATATTTCATTTGATAATTGAGTCAAAAAATTGTATTTTAAATTTAATAATTGTATTTTGTGATTGACGTTTTTTCTCCATGAAAAATCCATATATCATAGGTTGGGTCCATTCCAAAACAAATCAAGTGTGACACAACTTCCCTTGATGTTTGCCAAATTAGATTCCTACAATTACGACATGGGCATCTAATTTTTTCGGGATTCCCTTCACTCGCAGCATGCCCATATACAAAATTTTCCACAACTTGCCTATATTCGCTTGTCATTCTACAAAACAAAAAAGTATTAATACTCATTCTTAAATACTTATAGTGTGATGCTAGGGCGTCTCGTTTTCTTCTTGCTAATACCAAAAATGTATACTACATGCTTCCTAACACCAAACTCATTCATAAATACTTATATTTATTTATAATGGTATTAGGAAGCACATAAAATTTATTGTACTTATTATTTTTATTCGTGGTATTAGTAAGAGAAAAATGATGTGCCCTTAGCATCACACTACTTATAACTATGGAAGTAACAACCAAAATGATGAAACCTTGGTAGATTGACCCATGCTTTGTCCATCTTGGTAAAACAACGCCTCTAATTTTCGGACCTACTGGAAATGATCATATATGGTTCAACAGTTCATTAATGAATTGGTTAAACTTAGTAATGAAGTTGATAGTTTTATACATCCATATCCTTATTCTCTCTCTCTCTCTCTCTTTCATTTCTCATTTCCAAATTTAATAATGGTTGTTTTCAAACTTAGTAATGAAGTTGATAGTTTTTTGTTTACTGCTCTGTTGTTTTTCTCTATGGTTTATGTTTATTTATATTTATCTCATTATCAATCTAGCTCCTGTCAGTAGACCATAACTAACATAACTGGAAAGTGTATGCAACGTACATCACATACTTGAGATAACTTCATGGAAACCAACCCATTGATCATCCCATCTCCACCTAGATGACCAGCCCCAAGGATATACAAGCATACTTATGCTATAGGTGTATTTTCAGTTTTCAACTAACATGCCTACAACATTCATTTGTTTATCATGGACTTGGGCCGTTTGCATTTGTTTATCAAGCCCAACAATGTTTATACATATTTGCCTGTTTAGGCTGTACGAGTACCATTCGATAATACAAATCATTTCAATTTTTCTGCCTCAATTATTCTATCCGAATTGCATGTTACAACATTCATTTTATCATCTCAAATACAAAAATCATCAAATCTTAACTGTAACTAAAATTATCATACTTGCATATGTTTTTTCAAGTTTCACCTGGCTACTCAGGTTGATGCATGGAGCATCCTATTAACCCAATCATAAGGGATGTTCCTTTGTTTTAAACTTGCAAAACCAAACTGGGCAAAAACAAATATGTCTTCAACATGTCTCATTAAATCACTTAGTTACTATTTACATTGCTGTATCTAGACATATTTCCTTAAATCTTTGAACTATTTTTCTAGGCTGCATATTTTAATATCTAACTAATTCAAATGAAAATTTGTATTAATTCTTCTTTAAATTATGTATTTTTCCGGTTGGTTCTTTATGTAAATAGCTTTCATGTTGCCGTCCAGAGGTAGGTGTGAGCCAATAAGCAGTCTATTTCTGCAGTTAAATAGCTTTTATGGCGTTGTTCACAGCTTAGCTGTGCACGAATAAGCAATCTATTTTTGCATTAAGTGGATAATACATGGGTTAACTTCAGAGGCCTCCACCTATTACGATCTTCAACATCATTTGACAACTTCAAGTAATGAAATAACCTGTTAATTCTTCCCATTAACATGCCAGGGCAGCCAGGTACATGCTAAATTAACATGCCTACAAGTTTCTACCTAATATATAGTGTGACATATATTCAGTTTTCAACCTGGTTTAAGATCTCGCAAATTACATATATAGTGTGACATATATACATATATTACCCCGTCTTAACAACATATACATATATGAACCTGGTTTAAGGTCTCGCTAATTACATATATATATACGTATATGTATATGTGTATATTTAATAAATGATTAACCAGTATTAGCCCATGCTTTTTGTGGTTGAACTTAATCCTGACTGTATACAAAAATAATGCTGGTATAATGTATATATATTCTAGCCTATAAAGTCAGTAACGCAGTACAAAGTATGAAATGCAAGCGAACAAACTTTGGTCATTCTAACATACTGGTCGTTTATGGCAAATACCCAAACCCGTAAAATTCAAAAAGTCAATATCATAAACTAAATATACAAACTCAACGAAATACATGTTTATACATATGCGCACGTGTATATGCATATATATGATCGAATTTCATATTTCAGGTCCAAAACAAGTGTGACTGCAAATTGACAGGAATTACAGTTGGATGAAGAAATACGGAGATGAAAATAAACAAATAATAAATGGATTACAGGGTTTGGTGAGATCGAAGAAACATAATGGGTAGTAAGAAGGGAAAAATAAGCTGTAGTGGAAATGTAGATGTTTGCCATGGTAATTTGTCAAGAAATGGACAGATTAAGAAGGAAATGTAAAGTATTAATGAAAATGAATTGTTATGATTTCACATGGAAACTAACAGTTTCAGCACAATTAATTTTTACATCTTACATTAAAATCTGAACTTTATAATAGCTACTCCAAGGATAGAGTCAACAACTAATTCATCTCTATGACTTCCTCAGCTTTCCTTAGCATAAATATAAATAAAATAAGTGATAATACAACATACCCTATAAACTTGCTTCAGTTTCTTGGTCATTATTGAGGTTTGTCATCAAATTATATACAAAGTTCAACCTAAAAGGAGCATTGTTACAATCAATATGACACAGTAGCATGAGCCAAAAAGTTGGTCAAGCTTTGCATGTGTAAGGGATTGAATATATGGGAAATACTGACGGGGAGAATTCTCATGATTATCAGCGAGAGGGAAACAGTAAAATTACACGAATGCAATAGTGGAGGGAAATAGTAAAATTACAATCACATGCAATTGAAACAACTAACAAAAATTTACCAGCGAGAGAACGCAGGCAAGATACGTAGGCGATCGAGCAGTGGACGACGGAAATTGAGAGCAGTGGCGATTGAGCAGCGGCCTCGAGCAGTGGCTATGTGAAGTGAAGGAGATCGCTATGCCGCGTGATTATTGAAAGGGGAATTAGGGTTTGAGGTGGAATACGATGGAAAAGGAAATGTACTGTGAACCGATGGAAAAGGAAATGTTGTGAATGAATGGAAAAGGAATACGATAGAAATGTTGTGAACCGATGTCAAAAGGCACAACGTTTCATCCACACACTAGGAAGATTAATTGAAGAACCGATGGAAATTTTGTTAAGTGTCAGGGGGTGAGAAATCAGTTTGGAGCTGAGTTATGTTCCACTATTCTCAAAAAACGTTTTCAACATTATGCTTTGGATTGTGCCACATTTCAAATTAATAATTATTATTTAGTCTTAGTTATTAATTATTATATATTTGTATTTAATTTTTATTGTTTATTAAGATCTTATTTATTATTTATTATAAATGTTATATTTATTGTCAATATTTTATGAATTATTATATAATTTTATTGCCAAATATTAAATATTACTTTGTAATTAAAATTGTTAAAAGCCGATAGATCATAAGCAATGCCATGGACTACTTACAACATTAAGTTTACACGCAAATAAAAAGAAATCTATCAAAAGCGCACAAACGATAGCGCGGTTGTTAACTGCTGAACAAACAAATTTGCCAAAATTATATTTATTAAAACTGCTGAAGTAGTTACTACCAAATCAAATATTACTTATTAATAATAGTTATTAATTAATTAACTTTCACTTATTTTCTACTTAGTTAATTATAATCGAGAGTAATACTTATTACAAGCTTATGTTACTATTAATTAATAAAGTAGCTAGTTAACATACATTAACTATTAAAAAAATTACTACTTATTAAATATTAATTATTTAATAATAATTGACAAATATTATTGATTCCCAAGTTTATTATTAATTATCATTATTAAATATCAATATATTAGTTATTAAATATAGATATTATAAACATGAAGTTTGCACTAGGCATTTCTATTACAATGAATAAAATGAAAAGTTGTGATATATATGTTTATTACAACAGTGATTATTTCACAGTTGTAAAAAACATTTATTACAATAGTGCGTTTTGCACAGTTATAAAAAACATTTATTACAACTGTGCTTTACGCACTGTTGTAAATTTAAAGTTGTATTATGGTGTTTTTGCAGTAGTGTGAAATCAATCATGTTGGGGTATAATTACCTCTTAGACCTTGACTGAAAACATCCTTAACTTCAAAATAGAAAAGACCACAATTGCCGAATAACCAACATCATATAAAGCCAATTATTCATTTTTAAAACGTATATACATTTCTCTTTCTATTACCAAATTATCGATTTCCTTTTTATTTATAATATTCTATTTTAAGTTCATTTCCTTATCGAATTCTAATATATTGATTCCCAATTATCAAAATTTCTTAAAAAAATTCTAACTCCTTAAATTTTCGAAAAATTTCGCCATAACCTCCTTTGTACGAGTCAATAGCTCAAACCTCAACTTGCCTTTCTTGGCCCTTTCCATTCAAAAAGAAAATCAAAAAGCCAAGTGGCTTGCCGATTCGGCACATAAAAACTCATATAGAATTTAAATGTGTACCTTTCTATTGGGCAAACAAATTATAATCTTCATACACTTCATTCCATATCTGTCTAACCCATATACATCCATCTCCAATTGATTCCAACTCGATTGAATCAATTTTAAATCAATTCGCTAATTTATTCTTTAATTAGCTATTTTTGCCCATTCCACTTTTTTTTTTGAACATATCACGTTCAAATAAAATTTTAACTTGCTTATAACAAATCGAATTCCATTTTTAATTCAAGTTTCATATTCGATTTTGAATATAAATTTACAAATTACATTCGCTTATCCAACGCCCAATTTCGATTCAAAACTAGATTAACTAATTATTCTTCAAATTAGTAAATCCTATTTAATAATTAGAAATCTGATTTTTGTTTCAAAAATCATTTCATTGACACAACTTGAGTTCGCATTTATTTTACAACTCACATCCGGATTTTTAAATAAAAAATCTGTATTTTATTAACTTAAAATACTTCGATTTTAAGTAATAAACCGTTTTGTTTTAAAATGGTTGTGGTGCTGCTCTTCTGGAAAATTGATTTTGACATAACCCAAAATCTATTCGATGAAATCCAGAATTTTCTCTTTCATTAGAAAACTATTATCAAATCGGTCCTGACGGTTCTTATTTCAAAGAATTCCAACTTAAATTGAGTTCTATATATTCAATTGAAGTTTGTAACGCCAAACTACCACGCTGCGGAGAGTTCGTTTTAAATTATATTTAAATATAAACGTTTAAACTACGTTTATAATAAATTTCAACTATATTCTAATATATTTTAAATATATATTAAATCCAAAATTTCCAATTCAACTTAATATTTTCGATTATTTGTAATCGTCGATTTTTCATTTACTCGGTTATAAATTTATTTATACTCAATTTGCTATATTAAATTTCAATTCCCTTTATAAATAAATTTATTTATAAAATTCGATGTAATCGAATCCTAATTATAAATCCACTGAATTTTTCTCAGTTCAATTATATTCCAAATTCCGGATAAAATTTATCATTCTACTTCAAACCGTCTTCCAATTCACTTTTAAATTCATACTTGAATTTAAACGTCTAAATTATCTAATGATAATTTATTTCACTAGATTTATAAATATCATTTATATATCCAACTTCCTTGTTTTGTAATTTAAAACAAGTTTCTATTTCAAATTCATTTGAAACTCAATTCCTATTCTGGAATATTTTTATCGATTATAACTTATATATAAAAATGGTGAATCTATTTTATATCTAAATTTTAAAATTCTATTTAATATAATCCTAATATATTTCTGAAAATATTTTATCTAAATAAATTCGATCTAATCGAATTCAAATCATAAATCCATACGAATTTATTTTAATTTAGTTTATATTCCGAACATTGGAATAAATTTCCTAGTTTCCCTTTTTAACACAAATTCCCAATCCTCATTTTAAATTCACATTTGAATTTAAATATTTAAATTATCCGATTATAATTTTGCACCTTTCTTTATAAATACCATTTAAATTGCCTTTTTATATATTTCAAAAACAACTCTTAATTTCAAAACCATTTGAAATTAAAATTCTACTTTGGAAAAATAAATTTCCCTTTCTAAATTCAAATTCGTATTTATATTTCCCAAATTATCTGAATGATAATTTTTCCCATTTCATTTATAAACACCATTTATAAATTCACTTCAATTTCCCACATTATCCAATGAAAATTACTCCATTTAATTCATAAACACTGTTTATAAATTCAATACTTAAATTTCCCGGATCATTCAATTTATAAACATCATTTATAAATTCAATACTTCAATTTTTTGTATTATTTAATTTATAAACGTCGTTTATAAATTCACCACTTGCTTTATTTATTCAAAACAAGTTAATATCTTTATAGCCCATTCGAAATTCGAATTCTACTTAAAAAAATAGATTTTCCCTTTTAAATCTAAACATCCCATTTTCATGATATTTTTTATATGTATCAACATCCAGGCCCAGTGACATTTAAACACCCCAAACCACTCAATTATCAATCACAGGTTTTCTAACACGTTATATATGATAATATATATGAAACAAACAAATAATAATATTTTTGGGGAATCCAGTTGGATCCCCCAACCTGTTTTCTTACATCCACAGACGTTAGCCAACATAAATAATACCCATCCCGCTTCGAGCCAGGATATCGCGGTATAGAAGGTCATCCACTATCATATTGTGGGGCGCATAGGGTCATCCGCTAATGATACTGCGGGAATCCAACCACCAATATATATATAATAATAACCACAAACACCAATCCTAAATAACTAATATATTTTTAATAAGCATAAAAATATTTAAACACATCTAAACAACCAACAACAATTATTTTAAACAAATAAAATAATTCTAAATAAAATATGAGTGAGATTTACTCACCGTGATTCAACGACTAACGACAAAAATCTCGAATCCATCTTAGATCGTTTTTGCAGCTACGACCACTCGAGTTGTCTCAAATGACTTTTACTTGTCCCCTACGATGAATTAAATCTTTATTTATCGACTTAAACTTAATTTAAACTAATTTAATAAATTATCTCATATAAATTGAATTCAAATGAAAATACCATAGTTGCTTCCTTCATACTTCATTGTTAGATGAACATATACGACCACAAGTCTTCACTGATTTTGCCTTTATTTTCATTTCCATTTAAATATAACCTGGGCAATATTTTCACTTGATGGATTCCATACATTTTCTTGCTTAAGGCCATTGCTTTTACTATAATTAATAATTCAATTACTTAATTTATAAAACAAATTTACTATATAAATTTAAATAAAAAGGAAAACGGATTTTACCTTCTCGTATTATACCTTTCTTCCCTAAATTTTTGCCGAACTCCCTATGATCAGGGACCGAATACTCCTTTTCCTCCATTGACAAACTGGGCACCGAACCTCCTACCACCAACATCGACGACCTTCCCTCTTCGCCAGCACCCAACGCCCGGAGTGTCAATGTAATGGCCCGAGTTTCCGTACTCTTTGAGTCGACTAATAACACCACATGTCCAACCCAAATGGCACAGAAATACGAATCATTGTTAGAAAGAAGTTAGAGGATGAGAAATAGATAGAAAGAAATATTAGAATAGAAGAAAACGAAGATCACAAACTCACAGCGGAACGAATAAAATATATTAGATAACATAAACTTTGAAATACAATTCAGTAACTTTATATACATACCATCATCAGAGCACCACAGCTAATTCTAGAACAGTTATAAACACCTGTTTCCAGATACGAACATAATACACAGCGGAAAAATATGATAGTCTATAGCTAACTAGTGAAACCTCCTACTTCGAACTCCTCCAAGTGAATTTGTAAAACCCCGACGACTTAACTGCCCGTACAAATTTGGGCACCCAAGAGTTTAGGGAAACAAATAAACTCTGGATCAATCATGGGACTGGTGTGAGTAAACTCCAACCATTTGTTTAACTTTAAAAATCCTTTCGAAAGAAATGATAATCGTAAGACCGATCCATACATAAACACGGATGGTTTTTACCTTATGATGACCAAAAATATTTTTGATATCAAATTCAATGATATTACAATAGTGTCTAAATTAAATAAATAGAAATCTAGCGGAACGCTTACATCTCACGCTCCATATATAATATTAAATCAAAAATCGCAAGGCGCTTATTGGAGATTGGATTTTCAAAATGACAAGGTATGGAACCACATTCCGATAGTGTATCTCTAGAGGGGAATACACTGGGTTCAACAAGAACGTCTTGCAACCCGGGCCACATATGGTTGACCACTCATTTAACTTAAGTGTATCGAGCATATTATCACCAACAGTTGCGATCAGCAACCGTTACCGAAAGCATACAATAGCGAATAGAATAAGAAGCAATTGAAATTTCTCTAGATCAGGTGATAATACCCCTAATGGGAATGACCCACATGGCCATGCTGCCTGCCCGATTTCTGTCATTTCCTGATTGATGAGGCTTGAGGTCACGATTATCTTTCAAGAACATCTTGCCATCATTTATTTTGAATATCACGTCGTTAGACATTCGTCCCGATACGTTGTCCTGGGACTGGACAAACCGAAGGTACCATTCTATCAAACCATCTTGGGCAATTTCTACCTAGGATTGATAGAACAACCCTTGTAATTAACTCCGTCTTCATATATCTTCAACATAAGTTGATTCGTAACGCTTATGCCAATACGGAGTGGTTTTCAGATATTAAACCTGATCCCGGTCTCTCCGTATTGACAACGGAGGTATAAAATGCACTAAAACTTTGATAGCTGATGATTTAACTATCAAAGGAACATCCACTCAATCAACGATCCTATATTCTGAATGGAATTTCTACCGATCAACCATCAAACAATATTGGACCCCTTTTTATATTAATTATATTATCAATCCCAATTTCCATTTCCTATCTTCCTTATCCTTTTTAAAACTCGATT
>JASFAX010003387.1:0-42611 GCA_030737875.1 Allium sativum | reverse complement strand
CGTGGATGCATACACACACACACTAGGCACTAGATCGGCTCAATCACTTACATATTGCAAATGGATGTGTGTGCATTTTAAAATTTTTAGGATGAAAATAATTGTATCGTCATATGGATGTTGCATTTGGATGGATGATTGTGCACACATATAGCGTTTACATGATATACTAGGAATATTTGCATACATATCAGATTCATGGCACTAACATATATTGCATTAAGGAGGTTAGCTGAATCAGTAGACCGCCTGATTTTTTGCATTAGCATAAGAACATATACACACATCTTTGCATATGTTCATACAAGCGCTAGAATTCTCTTAAAGACGGTGGATGCCTGTGATTGAGTGCGAATTCCAGGATTCAAATCAGTTCACAACCCGACGTTAGAAACCGCATTGAATGGACTTATAGTAAAATGACCAGTAATTTATTTGTAAGTCGGTTTATAAGTCAATTCCCGAATGAGTAGATGGTTGATGGATTTTAGGATAAACATTCTTCTTAACTTAGAGATTTTAGGGAAGAAATCCTTTAAGTAGGGGAGAATGTAACACCCCGTAATTTCAAAGACATTTTAAGGATACACTAAAGAAAACTTAATTTAATTTTGGGAATTAAGTAAAACGAACTGTACCATTGCGTTTGTTTTGGAATTCTGCTTAAGATAGACTCCTAATTTGCGTAAAATAGACATCGTATGAAGAAGATAATAAGGTTTGAAGTTTGTATACATATAAGAGAAATCTATATTAACAAAATCAAACCATAAATTTCAAATCAGTTCAAAATCGAAGCGAGAAAGGGACGCAGGATTGAGACACATTGGAGGTCGACCCACACCCCAGGGGTGTCGACCCTAAGGTCGACACCAGGGTCGACCCACCCTAGATCCATCCAGGTTCATTTCCTGAACCTGGACTTGTTTCTGAACGAGATTCGTTGGTCGTAGGCTATATATAGGACAACACTTTTATTGTTTTATTCACCTAAAATAATGGAGGCAATGAGTTGCTACCCCAACTTGGATTGTATTAGCCTATTTTTCTTCAACAACAGCTTATACGCATACAAAAATATCTTCTACGGCTTCAGCCTAATTATTCTCTGTTCTTTAGATCCAGTCTCTGTGAGTTCATGTTATTTTTAGATATAAACATTTAACAAGTAATCCTGACGTGTTTGTAAATATGGATCTAAAACCTATGCCTATTAAAAAACTGATTTGTACCTAATCAGTCCTGCCATTACATGTACACCTGATCTACTGTTCAGTTCTTATATGCCTACTTTTGATATGCCTATTTCTGCTATCATATGCCCATCTCAGTTATTATATGCTTATATTGTTTTATGCCTATTATGTTCTTCTCTCTCTTTCCCTTTTTATTTTTATAGCCTAGGCTACCTTCGAGCCTAGGCCAATACCGCTAAAATATGCATACAAATGGAATTGGGGTTAATTGGGAATGATTGGAAAGATAATTTGGGGGCATAACCTGTACTATGAGTAAGACTAAAATTAGGGGAATAACTTATACTGTGGAATATAACTGAAATATGGGGTGTACGAACATGTAAACACATAGGAACATGTTAATGGGACTGTATGTCACTTATATAATCTGTTTGATATGTTGGTGGCTAAGCAAACTTGTTAATCTGTTAGGGTTGTAAGGACACTATTAACCCATGTAAAACTTAACCTGTGTAAATCCTAGTTGATTGGGGACACAAGTTTAGGGGTTTGACTTGTGTCATCTGTTGTGTGGGACCCATATTAGTCAGTAACCCGTTCTGGTATTAAAAGGGGAACCCGCACTAAGTAGGGGTCAGGGCATGCTTACTGAGCTAATTATAAGTGGTTCATTTGGGATGGTGTTCTGATGGCGCGCTCCAACGGGGTCATGTGCGTGCATGGGTCTGGTATGTCTGAAAAAATAAGACGCCATAACACCTGTAAATAGGTCTGTGTCCTTCTGGTGGTTGCCACTTTAGGAAGTAATACACCATACTCTGGGGTCGGCACAGGGTATTTACGTTGTAGGGAGCCGATCGTTGGGGGTAGTAATTAGGGTACATCAAGTTCTATTTAGGTACCTGTTATTTCTGTTTGGGGTAAAACCCATTGCTACAAGTACACCTAAGTCTACCATTTATGTTCTGTGAGATCATTCTGTTTCTATTAAGTAATTGGAAAACACTTAATTCAGTATACTAGTATTGGTGTAGAGAAAATTATTTGAGAAGAATAGTCTATTATATTCCTTCTATTTATTCTGTCCATCCTGTTCATACCTGTTATATGATACTGTTATCTCTCATCTAGTTTATATGTCTGTCGTGATACTTTTACTTATTTATATGCTAAAAGTAACTGGACTCGCCAGACTTTATGTCTGAACCTTTTGTTTCCTTTTCTCTCTCTTCCTTTCCCCCAGGTTCTCAGGTTAGGAACGCTCAGACTTGATTAGGACTCTCTCTCATGTTTCTGCTTGGATTTGAATTTGCTTCGATGCACCGCTTTGACTTTTTGTCTACTTGTTATGGCTACTTACGGGGACCATGACTTTTTACTTCTATACTCTGATATTTTTTAGCGCAAGACAGATGTTTTTATTTGATGTATTTTATTCCGGTATTTCGATTTGATGTTGTAACAGGATTTTGAGACCATGACGTTTTCTGCTAAAAAATAAAGTTTTAAATTTCTGCTGCTATTATATATATATATATATATCTTTCTTGTGAGATTCTGTTTCTGTTTACCTATAATGCTTCACTGAACTTAATGCATTCTGTTAAAGAGTGACATTAACAGACGTGGGGTGTTACAAATGACTTGTTCTAATTTAAAATAGATTTTGAATAGTAAATTCAAAAGTGAATTTGAGTTAGATAAATAAACGACGTTCATAACTCAAATTGATTGTTCCAATGATCTTATTTATTTTCGTAATGGATTTTAGGAAAGTTTGGATTTTAGAATATTATTACTTTAATATTATAATAATATAGAATATTCAACTTTGATTTAAATTTGAATTTGAAGTTTGAATCATTTTTAAAAGAGTTTGTAAACATTTTATAAAATATGTTTGGATTGAATCAGATGATTTTTTATTTTAAATAATAATATGGTTTGAATAGGACATGTCGCACAGCTACAGTTCATGAATTTTGACCATTGACTTCAAATTGACATACCAGGAGATCCGAACGTTAGAATTTCCCAAAACGAAAAATATTTGGTTTGAAATGAAAAGAGATTTCAAATGACATGTAAAGTTTTAAAATCCAATGGTTACATTTTGAGATAAGTTCAAATCAAATTTAAAGAAAAATAACACTAGTGCCATCAGTGACCCAAAACTGGATTTTAATGAAACGAGCTGTTTTTAAATTATAAAAAGTATGGAAAAATTATGATAAATCATAATTAATGATTTTAGTGACTTAAAAAAGGAATATAAAATTTTGAACTATATTTCAATTTTTGAGATTTCAGCCTAATGGCTGAAAACAATAAAACGACATTTTGGGAATTTTAGTTAGATAAACTTAAGATTCCCAAATATTAGTTTATTGGATTTAAAAGATGAGTTTTGAGAAATATTTTAATTAAGATTAAATCATTTGGATATAAATGATCTTCGGATATTTGGTACTAATTACCGTTGTGTAGACGTTTACTATTTGAGGAATTCGAAAGATATTTATATCGTTATTCCATTTATAGCATTCGTTAATTACGAAAATTTGTGTTGAATATAAGTGGATATAAATTCAGTTTAAATCTTATATTTAATATCAATTGAGTTTGGGTTTGTCGTGAATGATGTCTTCAATAACACTGTTCTTTAACCTGGTTAAAGATGAAGAATATGGAATAAAGCTTTTAATTAAAATTTATGAAGTTTTCCAATTAATAAATTAAATTGGAATTGAATGAAAATCGATTTAGTAATAATCGAGATGTGTTTTTATGGATAAAGACCTTTACTATTTAAGGAATTTAAAAGGCTTTGCCGTTATTTTGCTTATAGTATTAGTCTGATACAGGAATTCAAATCGAGAGCTGATATGATTTTCATGAAGGTTTCATTTAAAATAAAAGAATGATTTTCTGGTTGTCGTGAACAATGTTTAAATAACATTTGTTCTTAAACCCATTTAAAGGAGAAAATGATTTCTTGAGATTAGTTGAAATGAATTCTTTATTTAGATTGAATATAACGATTTAATGAAAGAAGTTAGAACTCGATGGTTTATCTTGAGTTGGGTAATCTGCTGGGTGTTTTATCTGATGTTGGTTTGCACCTTCGGGGTCATACACTTGATAGATTATCCTCTTGGCGTTGTGCAATCAAGAGCCATTCTGGTTAATGAATGGTTTTCCCTACGATTTTGCACCAAAGATATGATTTGGGAAAGTTAAAGGTGATTTACCATTATAGTGGTTAATGAATAACTTAGATTTGAGTAAGCATGTTTTCATATAATGACAAGAAGAAATCTTCAATTATATTTGAAATGAAAGAGGGTAATTAAACTTACCAAAATATGAGGGTTACTAGATATGGAGTGCCAACAGTTTTGCTTCATGTGATGAATAAGATGAAATGGGATAACAATTTGGGAAAATACCTTTTTGTAAGGTCCGATAATCCTAATAAGGCTTAGAAGCCTTGATTTGAGTTAAATGTGTGAAATGAGATTTTATAATCTCCTAAAATGATTTCCAAGGGAAGATTTAAAAAGGAGTTTAAACAATGTAAGCCTTTGATAAGATTTAAGGGAGTAATTCCCAATGTAAATGATGATTTGAGTAAATGAATATTCCGAGATGGAATGAGGCTCATGATATTTTATATATCAATTATGGTTTGTAAAGATGCGCTAGTTATTTTGGAAAGACCAAGTTTCGATCCATTCTAAATAACTATATGACGAGTATTGAAGATAATTGAAGATGGTGGTTGAAGGCCGGGGATCTTCACATTGTTTGGATTATTGATGATGTCTCGATTTGGGTGTACACCCAAGTCGAGGTTATAAGTGGTAGTAGTCCGAACATACTTGTTGATTTTTTGGATTTGCGAGGGCCTCTCTTTCTTATTGGACGAGGAATAAGGTGCCATCGGTTTCATTTAGACCCAGAACGGACTTGTAAATGGATGTGTGTCTGACGTTGTATTTTACTACATAACCAATTTATTCCTATGGATGTTATATCAGTTGGTGGCAGAGAATTTATTCTCTTAGCTTAACACCCTCCTCTGAGACTTATGTACTTAGAGGGTTATATATATTAATAGACACTAATTATATGTTGTAAATTGATAATGTGGCATGCAAATTGCTGAGCTGATCAAAGTTTTTTGTTGAAAAGAAGGGCTTTGTGGATGATGATCAAAGCATGGTTGAAGTAGCAAAGCTTTGTGTTTACGCATGACTTTAAAGCCTTACAACCCATGAATGGCTGAAAACAGAATGATGGATTGTAGAGATAAGGACATATGTTTCCTTCTAGCTAAAAACTAATGCCATTGTATGGAGCCGAGGAAAGTTTACTTATGTGAATGATAAATCGAGACGTCTCAGAATGGTCAAATACAACTGGGGGATGTTTTGTTCAGGTATGATTCCAATAAGCCTGTTAGTGCTGAAGGCTCTGTCGCTCCGAAGGATCACACGGTTGTGAGTCCTAGGACATCCTGCTAGAGGTAATCTGAATGGTTAAGGAAGTTCCTTTGCCTTGGCCGTTTATGTAATCCAACTTCCAATACGATCTTTGCATTTTTCAGTTGTAACCTAATAGCCAACATAATGGGATAGGGCATTATGCAAGCTAAGATTTATACATTTACTTTCAAAAGTGATTTCAACATTATACACGAGTAATAATAAAAGAGAATTTCGCGTATCAAGCATGTTTGGCTATTACAAGGTAAAACTCTTTCCTTCGGTATGTGTTGCATTGTATGATGGGACTTGAGTCTTATAATAGCTTCATTTTTGAAAAAGCAACGCGAGTAGTTTATGATTGGTATTTATAGAGAAAAACCATTCCATGTTATAGGCGTGGTCTTGTGATTTACCCAACTTTAAAATAAAGTAAATATCTGTTTTAGTTCTCACACCATCCCCATGTCTGATCCGGAGTTTGTTGTTACCCACCTAAACTCTAGGTGTCCATATTTTCCACGCGGGTTGTCTAGTAGTTTTGGTTTGCAGATATTTTATAGAGCAGGTGCTAGATTGAAGCTAAAGTTATATCCAGAGCATTTTATTTCTTTCACTGAGAGTTTATGTTTTCCGCTGTGTACATGTTATGTGACGGCCCGCCCCGCACCAACCAACATTTCCTCAAAATGCGCTGTGCTAATGCCCCACTAACACGGGACGCTCATCAAAGGAAACGGATTTGATATGACTAATCATCAAAGAACCTATAGTATATCTCATAGCGCATGGAATAAAATATTATAATAACATAGCTTGACGTAAAACAGGCGAGACAGTGCATAAGCTGAAAACTAAACCATCATAGTAGCGGAATCCAAAATACAGCTTATGATCCAAACCATTATTACAACTTCAAAATACTGTCCCTAAAGAAAAATATAAAAGGTACTCTACTAATGCCCAAGCAGTGACCAACAACAACACAGGGATAATATATGTAAACAGTACATGGAAGCCTCTTGCTCGTCTCCGGACAGCTACTCGTGCAAACCACCTAACCTGTCTCTAGTCTACTCGTTTAGGATCACCCAGAGTAATAAGAAGAGACAGAAACCTCTGGGTCAGACAAAAGTCTGATATAAGCGATAGCAGCAAAACAAAACAGTAACAGGTATAATTAATCATACCTGAACCTGGACCTGCAACAAAAGAGTTAGCACAACAAGATGTATTGTACTCAAAGGTAACACTAACATAAAGTGTAAAATGGGCGAGTGCATGTCATGTTGATAGAAAACATAGCAATCATCCTCACATCTCTCACTTAGTGCGTAAAGTATACGATATCCACCACTTTGATCACCCAATCCTTTGCTGCGATCACATTGCCCTTGAGAGTCATAATGTCCCCATTGCACTGATTTGCGTCCACTAATCCTTTGCTATATTGTAAAAACCCGTATTTTCAGCAATATAAAATTTTATTTATTTAATTATTTAAATAGTGATTTATAGATTTAAATGGTTTGAATTAAATAATAGTGAATATGTAATTAATATAAATACAGAATAATATATTTAATTTCTGGAATAGTCAGAAATAGTAGAATTCACAATATATGAATTGTGCAATTCAAAATATATAATTCAGTTTAAAATTGAATTACAATAAAGAATATATTTAAATAATGTCAGTTGAACGTAGAAATTATATTATAAATATAATCGAGCTCGAAATGGCGCGGCAGTTCGCTATTTGGCGATTCGAACTTTAAATGAATATACATAATCCGTTTCAAATCGGATTTCTGTGAAACAAGAAACGTTCAGAGCTAGTGAAGTATATTTTTCTACTGGAAGAGAAAAATCGAGATGTCATCGTGTAGATTTTGATTTATGTCCAAATCAAATTTTAAAATAGTCGCTATGGAATTCCTTTATAATTTATAACGATTTATAAAAGGATTTCTAATTTTAATTGAATATCGATTTGACCCGGATTTGAGATATCGAGTTATAACTCCATATATATTTATTTTGGAGCTATAGGATATTCTATTGTGAATATATATGATAATATTTGTTTATAAATATTCAATTTAATTATTTTTAAATATATTTAATATTTAAATTAGTTTATATAGAGCTTTAAAAATAGCCAGTTTTGCAAATGAACTCCGTTTTCGACGAAACTAATTTGATCCATAATATTAAATTATTGTTAGATTTAAAGTTTCGTGATTTTTGGAGTTAGTATATGGCCGTACGGATTTTTAATGTGAAAAACAGTCAGTATTCTAACGGATAAAAATACGATGTGTGAGCAAACGGAGTCGGAATTCGACGAAACCAGTTTCGTTGGGTCCGTAATGTCAAGTTGTATGTCCATTTTCATGATTTTTGGATGTTGTATGTGATTATAGGAATTTTAAAGGGCGAATATAAATAGCGGTAGCTTATTATATTAAAAATAATTGAATATAAAAAAAATATAATAATTCTACATATACATGAAGACCCTCTAACCCTAAACGAAAATTTTTCTCTGGTCAAAATTGTTGAGCCGCCGTTGTGCTTTATCTTCCAATGAAATCATCCTATTTGAAAAATCATAACAAATCGAAATAAAATCTACAAATCCTGAAATAAATACTATTAGTTTCCTGAGAAGTTCTTCTATGAATCCGTATAAGAAGTTCAGTGTTCGGTGGTATTTTTCCACGGTTTTTTTTCAGCGTGTTCTAGGGTTTTTGATTTTGGGTTCTTGGAGCATCATTGTTGATTTTTGATGTTGTAGTTGGGTCAACCATTGATTTTCGCACCATGATTATTAGCTTTTGTGGAACTCGATCACTAAAAGGACAATCTTACTGTTAAGGCCTGGCGTTCAGTCCGAGATCGCGATGGGTATGATGGAACTGAGTTAGGCGAGATGTTCACGGGACTGTAGAGTTTTGGAAGTGGAGTTCGTCGGACGATTCGTGTTGAGTTCGGTGGTTCATGGAGGGATAACGGAGAGGTAGGAGACGCGGTGGCTTTCCTGTAGTTGCGATGGAGAGGATGAGCACGAGTTGAGGTTAGAGTAGTGGAGAGATCGGTCTAGCCAAATGTAGGAAGTCGACATTGTTTGATTTGGATCTTTTGGAGAAAGGAGTTCCGAAAAGGGGATGATAATTTCGAAAATCACCGAGGCTTACTGGAGTGTGAATTATCGTGGTTGGGGAAGATGATAGACTGGGCGTGGATTGTGAAGTAGGTTCATGGGCCAAGTTCAAAACGTAAGGCTCAGATTTATAATTAAATTCAGTTTAGATTTAATTAAATAGCGTATTAACTTGTAAATTGTATAACTTCTCCATACGTAATCAGAATGGGACGAAACAAGATCCGACAGGATCGTATGGACGGATACTACGCATTGGAACTGATTGGAAGTGAATTGGAGCTCGTTACAAATTATAGAAAAATAAATTGTCGAATCCAAATCAATGATCGTTATTCGTTATCTAACGATAACTGTCCAATGTGAGTAAAACTCACCAGCTCTACCAGTTATATTTTTATAATGTATTTTTAGAACTGATAGATGATGGTTGATTCTGTGTGTTGACTGTTTGGTTGAACTGCTTATTTATTAGTTGAAATTATAGATAACGATATATATAAATCGTTAATCAAATATTGATTCTATTTACCAGAATATTTCATATCGAAATGAAATCGATGTTAATTATATTATTTAACATCTATGGATGCAGGGAAACAGGTCGGAGGAATCCAACTGGATTCCTCAACATTTATTTTACTGTTTTTCATATATTATGTTATACGATGTGATATGAAATCTGTTGTTGATTTTGTATGTTTGAATGATACCGATCATTATTATATGGTACGTTAAATACCATAAGGAATATTGGAATGTTAAAAAGAAATTTTTCAATGTTATATTGAAAAAGAAATATTTATAAAATCAAAAGATTTTATAAAAAGAAACACTTTTAAAATGAATAGATTATAAAAGAAATAATTATTTGGAAAATAAATGTAGAGAGTATAAAAGGGAATATTTATTTGTTAAATAAATAGAATTGAAAAGGAAATATTTGTTGAACAAATAAGAAAGATAAAAGGAAATATTTATATGAAATAAATATAAACAAATAGAAAAGGAGATATTTGTAAAACAAATAGAAAAGGAAATATTTGTAATCGAATAGAGTTAATTGAAAGGAGTTAATCAATTAGAGTTAATCGAATTAGGATTAATTGATTAGAGTTAATCGAATTAGAGTTAATCGATTAGAGTTAATCGAGTTAGAATTAATCGATTACAGTTAATCGAATTAGAGTTAATCGATTAGAGTTAATCGAGTTAGAATTAATCGATTAGAGTTAATTGAAAGGAATTAATCGAGTTAGAATTAATCGATTAGTGTTATTCGAGTTAGAGTTTATTCGAAAGGAGTTAATCGAATATAGTTAATCGAATAGGAGTTAATCAACTAGAGTTAATCAAAAGGAGTTGATCGAATATAGTTTATTCGAAAGGAGTTAACCGAATATAGTTTATTCGAAAGGAGTTAATCGAATATAGTTTATTCGAAAGGAGTAATCGAATATAGTTTATTCGAAAGGAGTTAATCGAATATAGTTTATTCAAAAGGAGTTTATCGAATATTGTTTATTCGAAAGGGGTTAATCGAATATAGTTTATTCGAAAGGAGTAATCGAATATAGTTTATTCGAAAGGAGTTAACCGAATATAGTTAATCGAATAGGAGTTAACCAATTAGAGTCAAATGAAAGGAGTTAATCGAATATAGTTTATTCGAAAGGAGTTAATCGAATATAGTTTATTCGAAAGGAGTAATCAAATATAGTTTATTCGGAAGGAGTTATCAAATATAGTTTATTCGAAAGGAGTTATCGAATATAGTTTATTCGAAAGAAGATTATCGAATATAGTTTATTCAAAAGAAGATTATCGAATATAGTTTATTCGAAAGAGAGATTATCGAATATTAGTTATTCGAAGAGAGTTAATTGAATATAGTTTATTCGGAAAGGAGTTATCGAATAGAGGTTATTCGAAAGAGAATTATACGTTGAATTCTATTATATCAAGTTCGAGAAAGTACTATTCACTTTCCTTTTTTATCAAGATTTATTTATTTATAAATAAATTAGCTGTTTGTTTATTTATCCAAATTAATAAATAAAAGTTATACTTGAGCTATAATATTTTGGAAGCATGGGATTATAACACTATTGTTATAATCAAATGATTTATGTAAAAGAAGTGGATTCGTAAATAGAATCCGAGAGTTATGTAAGGAAGTTTGTTAAAGATTTAGAAGGTGGACTTTGTCTATTCTCGAAGTTAGAAATGTTGTTTAGTTAAGGTCTGAGAGGTAGTTATATCCCAATTTGATTGACTCCATTTTTAACTAAGGAATGGTTAAGGTTCAATAGTGAAGGTTGGTTAAGTGAATTAGTTAAAGAGGGTAATGTTTTGAGTTGGCATAGCGATGTTTTATTTAAACATCTGTTTAAATCCTAATGTAGGAGTTTTGGAAATGTTTTCCAAATAAGAATCAGAAATGTTTTCTAATATAGAAAACAAGAAATGGAGATGTTTCCCAATGTTAATAATGTATATTTTCTAAATTTAGAAAAAGGAAATGTTGAATATATGGAAATAGGAGATGAAAAATGACCTAAAGAGATAAATTTTAAATGATGATTGATCGATATAATTTCCATCTGGAAATGATATCGTTGTTTGCACACGTCTTTTGCTTTGATTATTAAATAACCGACTATCGAAGATTTTGACCATTTCCATTGTCAATATGGAGAGACCGGGATCATATTTATTATCTGAAAACCACTCTGTATGGGCATTAGCGTTACGAATCAAATATGATGGAGATAATTGAAGATGGAGTTATGCAAGGACTGTTCTGGCGATCCTAGGTAGAAATTGCCTAAGATGGATTTAAAGAATAGTGCCGTCGGTTTGTCCAGTCCCAGGACAACCCGTATAGAAGAATATCTGACAGAGTATATATAATAGATCGCGTAAGTTGATCTCTTCAAATGTATTTACGTTTGGATGTGGAGGAATTCGTTTCTCTTAGCTGTATACCCGTTGTATTTTTGGGGAAATCAATTTGTGATTTGGCGGGTATGACGATGTGACATTCAAAGTGAATAATTATGTGATCTGTCAGAGATAAGCGTGGCCTCTAGCCTCACAACTGGGAAATGACAAAAATCGGGCTGGCAGCATGGCTAAGCGGTTGGATGCCAATTAGGGTGTATTATCAACTATCTAGAGATATTCATTTCATTCTTTAATCTATTCGATGTTGTCCCATTCGGGAAACGCTTGCTGATCCCAACCGTTGGTGATATACATTCGATACACTCAAGCGAAATGAGTGGTCGGTCATGTGTGGCCGAGTTGCTAGATGTTCTTGTTGAACCTAGTGTATTATTCTCTAGAGGACACTATTGGAAGGTGGTTCTATACCTTGTCATAGTTGGTAATCCATTATCCAATAAGTGCTCGCGGTTTCAATTGTAACTATATATGTCGAACGTGAGATTAAAGCGTTTCTGCTAGATGATTATTTAGTTGTTGTTGATAGACATTATTATAATATCAAAAGAGTTTTGATATAAAGTTTATCGTTTCTTTCAAAAGGATTTTTGAAAGTTAAATCAAATGTTTTGGATTCTCATAAGGGAAAAAACTGTTCCGTTATATGGCGTGGTCTTATGAGACATCGTTTAATAGCTCAAACTGTTTTAAATTGTTTTACTCACACTAGTCCCATGACTGACCCAGAGTTTATTTTGTTTTGTTTTCCCTAAATTCTTTAGTGCCCAATTTTGTACGGGTAGTCAAAGTCAGGATTTTACGGATATACTTGGAGAGCTTGGAGCATGTAACGACCCGTATTCTACACATCATAGGATTGTAGAATATTTATTTCTTTCCCATGTGAAGTCGTATGGTCATGTAACTTTGGGAAACATCTATTAGAGTCATTTCCCATGTTCATGATTTTTGTCGATTTTTGAATGACCATTTTGCCCCTAGTCGGTACTGTTTTGGCCATAACTTTTGATTGAAAAGGAATTTTGACCTGAAACCACTTCCATTTGATTCGTTTGATGGTTTACCTTTCCGTAGAGTGGTTACACTAGCCAAACGGCCTCACCGTTTGGGAGATATGGCTGAAACAAGGTTTGGAGGGTGAAAACCTGCTTAACCGGGCCAAATCGGGTGATTAGTGAGTAGGCCCATAACCCATTTCGGGATTAGGGTTATGGGGAGGCTGAAATGGGATAGAGGATCATTCCATTTCAGTTTTCTAGCCTCCACTTATCACCAAGGAACCCTAAAAATGGCCTCTAACCTCTAAATCACCTCCAAATCATCTTTTGGTCAAGGATTTGGATTAGCAGCCCCTAATCAAGGAAGATCTTCACTAAAGCAACTTAGGAGTTGCTGTTTGGCATAGAGATTCACATCAAATCAGAGATTTATTTCAGATCTTAGTTTATTTTGTGGCTAAGGTGAGTGATTTGCATAGTTTTGCACTAATTATGGCTAATTAGGGGTGATTAGTGTTAATTAGCGAATTTAAACATGATAAAATTCTGGAAAAATGTTTATAAAATCCGGAATGATGTTTTAGACCTCTGATATGAATTTGGGTTAATTTGGTTAAGTTTTGTTAATCCTGTCATTAGTTTCACCTAAACATGCTTAAGGGGAAAATATGGGATTTTGGGTATGTTTGATCCATTTCTACTTATCATATTGATGTTTTGATGTTTGTGGTTGATTATGTATGTTGCTATGACTGTATGGTATGCTTTGTGATTGATTAGAATAGTTAGAATGGTCAAAAACGCCGTCGAATGGCGTAAACAGCTCGTTGGACAAGGTGCAGGGATTCGGATCGCATAGGGGATTGAGGGACGATCGGATCGCCCTATGGGATCTTGGGACATCCCCACGAGTCGAGTCATCCCCTCCGAACCGAACCATCTGCGCAAGGCCCACGAGCAACAATCGTGAACTGCTACCCGATCCAATCCACTCGTGCTTCATATCACGATCCGAACAAGAGGAAAGCAGCATCCACGATCCGATGCACAGCGAGACGACGATCCGAACCAGGAGAGAACCACGAGCTGGAGGGGCGCGATCCGATCCGTATGGGGTATCACGATCCGAACCAAGGAGGGGAGCACAATCCGAGGCAAATAGAAAGGGGACCGCAATGACGATCCGATCACCTGGAGGATCACGACCCGATCCGATGCATGAGGTGCGACCCGATCCGAAGGCCTAAGGCCGATCAGATCCGATGAAGAATGTGAAGGCTGATCCGATCCGATTCGATGGTGATGACCAATAACCCGAGATGCAAAGGTAGTCCAAATGGAAGTTACGGCTCAGGATCCCGGAACAAGTTGGGAACCAATGAGTTCACTTCATGATTGGACTTTGCTGCGGGACGTGTGCTAAGGAGTTGTCGACGTTCATAACTTCGATTCACCACTAAGAATGAATGATGGGCTACTTATCAGTGCAGTAGGGTCATTATGACCTGAGGGGCAAAGTGATGGTAGCAAGACTACGTTATCAGTGCAGTAGGGTCATTATGACCTGAGGGGCAAGGTGATGCGTAGTAAGACTATGAGCCAGCGCAGATGGGGTGAATAACTCCATGGGGCAAGTGGACATAGTAAGGATTAGTAAGGCTATGAGCCAGCGCAGTGGGGTTCTTGAGACTCCATGGGGCAAAGTGGACATAGCGAAGGATTTGTGGCTACGTTATCAGTGCAGTGAAGCCAGTTATGACTTCATGGGGCAAAGTGATCGTAGCAAAGTATGTTGGGTGATCGAAGTGGTGAATATCGTATACTTTACGCACTGAGTGAGAGATGTGAGGATGGATGCTATGCTTGATTGTTTGCCATCATTGTGACATGCACACCTCCCCCACCTCCGTATCTTTATATTGATTGATATGATACCTTAGAGTGTTGTACAGTATGTAGTGCTAACTCTTTGGTTGCAGGTCCAGGTTCAGGTATGTTTTAGTCTACCTGTTATTGTTCACTTTAGATGCTTATCGCTCATACCAGGCTTTATGTCTGACCCAGAGTTTTATGTCTCCTCTTATTACTTTGGGTGCTCACACGAGCAGACTAGAGACAGGTTAGCGGGTGGTGCGCGAGTAGTTGATTCGTAGGCGGGCAGGAGGCTTCCACATATGATATATATATATATACACATTCTCCCTGTGTCGTTGGTGGTCGCTACTTGGGCATTAGTAGTGTACCTCATTTATCTTACTTTGCTTTGAGACAGTTTGAAAAGTTGTAATAAGTTGTATTTTGGATTTCCGCTGCTATGATGTTTAGTTCTGATTTTCAGCTTATGCACTGTCTCTCCTGTTTTATGTCAAGTATGTTATTATTATATTTTGTTCTATGCGCTGTGAGACATTCTACAGGTTCTTTGTATGTTCATTTCCTTCTTCCTTTTCCTTCTGACGACCCGTTCCGTGCTAACTGGACATGTGTACAGCGCACTTTTGGAGTAAATGTCGGTTGGTGCGGGGCGGGCCGTCACACTTGGTATCAGAGCTCTAGGTTGCGTAGTTAACCTAGGGAAAGACACTAGGGAGAGTTAGTACGTATATGAGAGCGCGTATTTGTGATTACTTTGGTTTTCAAAAGCTATGTATATATATATATTATTAGTAGTATAAGAATGAAGTTGCACTGCACTAGTACCACTATGGGGTCGTTAATCGTTTCCCTTTTACAGATTGACGATGAGCCGATATGTTAGAGGTACCGGTAGAGGGGCCAATAATGGGAATGCCGCTGACATGAGGGCGATGTTTACCAACCTCATGAGAGACATGCTTAGAGAAGTGCAAGGGGCAGTTCCCAATCCCGGAGCTGGTGTTGGCCCAGTAGTGCAGGCGCCTAGGGTCGATTTCGCCAAGTTGTGCAAAGATTACACTAATCTTGGTGGGAAGCCGTTCCACGGAACGGAGTCGGCCACAGATGTTCAAGATTGGATGGATAGCTGCGACCGTATCTTCGATGATTTGAGTCTTGAGGATGCGATGAAGAGAAGGCTAGCGTCTCGTCAGCTGCAAGGGCGAGCGATGAATTGGTGGAATGCCATTAGAACAGCTACTCCAGAGGACCAGGTTACTTGGGTTCAGTTCAAGGCTCGCTTTAGCGAGAAGTTCATTCCAGCTGCCCAGAAGTCAGTATTATTTAAGAGGTTCTTGGAACTCAAGCAGAACGGAAGGGCAGTTTCTGATTATATTGCTGAGTTCGACACTTTGTCGAAGTACGGACTGTCTCTCATTGATACTCCTGAGAAGAAGAATGAGAAGTTCATTGTTGGTTTGGATGGGTACTTGGGGGAAAGGCTTATCAACCACATCGATGAGACTTTTGAATCGATCGTGAGGAAAGCTTTGAGATCAGAGAGTCTTTACCCTAAGTCAAAGACTGAGGCTGCATCTGCAGAAGGGCCAAAGTCGCAAGCAGGCGGTGGAGGCAAGAATAGCTCTCAGAATAAGAGGAAGCAGGACCAATCTAAGAGTGGCCAGAAAAAGAGCAAGAAGGATGTTGAGTGCTTCAGCTGTGGAAAGAAAGGCCATTATGCTAAAGAATGTCGGGCCAAGCCAGCAGAAAGGAAGTGCTACAACTGTGGTCAAGTGGGACATCAGAAGGACAAGTGTCCGCAGCCTCTTAAGGAGAAGCAGATTGTGAAAGCGTATGCTCTTGATGCTATTCCTTCTTCGTCGAATGCCCCAACTGCGGCGGAGAAAGGAAAGAATGTTGTTATTCAAGGTATGCTTTCTATTTATGATGTACCAGTTCGAGTTTTGTTTGATACTGGGGCTTCCCGTTCCTTCATATCTAGTGACCTGGTAGATAGGTTGGGACTGGAACCCGAGATAGTCGATAGACCATTGGTTGTGACGAACCCGATTGGTGGTTCGACTAGCCTTAGTATGATTTGCAGGAATTTGGTCTTATCGAGTCATGGATGTATGTTTGTATGTGATTGCTTTGTTTTGGGCTTTACTGGGTATGGCATTATATTGGGAGTCGATTGGCTCCAAAGATACGGGGTGGTGGTAGATTGTGAGGGCTTTTTGGTGACAGTGAGGGCGGATGATGGGCAGAGGGTAGTGTTTGGTAGTCTACCTAGTGATGGGGTTATGGCTAGTTTTGTAAATTCGCTCGACATCCCGCAGGATGAGTTGTCAGATGTGCCCGTGGTTGGCCAGTATCCGGACGTCTTCGAGGAGGCGACCGGGCTTCCACCACACCGAGAGATTGAGTTCCGTATTGATTTAGTAAAAGATGCCAGACCTATAGTGATGCCACTTCGTCGTATGTCACCAAGGGAGCAGCGAGAGCTCGGGGTTCAAGTCAGCAATCTTTTGAAGAAGGGATTGATTAGAAGGAGTGTCTCCGAGTGGGGAGCACCAGTTGTGTTTGCCACTAAGGCAGATGGTTCCCTTCGTTTGTGTGTGGACTATCGCGAGTTGAATAAGGTGACGAGGAAGAATAAGTATCCTCTACCGCGGATAGATGATTTGTTTGATCAGCTGGAAGGAGCAAGAGTGTTCTCCCAGTTGGACCTCGCGACAGGATTTCATCAGCTTCGAGTAGCGGATGAGAGTGTTCCGAAAACGGCATTTAGGACGCCGTCTGGATTTTATGAGTGGTTGGTCATGCCATTTGGGTTGACCAATGCATCAGCCTATTTTGTGGATCTTATGAATCGAGTATTCAGAGATCAGTTGAATAAGTTTGTTCTTGTGTTCGTGGATGATATCCTTGTTTATTCAAGGACAGAGGAGGAACACAAGGGGCACTTGAGGATAGTGATGGAGGTGTTGAGGAAACACCAATTGAAAGCGAAATTCTCTAAGTGTCATTTTTGGAGAAGGGAAGTAAGATTCTTGGGTCATGTTGTTTCAGAGAGTGGTATTGCCGTGGACCCTACGAAGGTGGCTACGGTACAGGATTGGCCTACGCCCAAGAATGCAACGGATGTAAGAAGTTTCTTGGGATTAGCTGGATATTATCGTAAGTTTATCCAGGACTTCTCCAAGATGGCAGCACCGTTGACTCAGTTGACTAAGAAGAATCAGTCCTTCGTCTGGGACGGAGTGTGTGAGGATGCCTTCAAGAGTCTAAAGGAGAAGTTGACGCGTGCGCCAGTGTTAGTCATTCCTAAAGGGAATGAAGAGATGACGGTATACACGGATGCTTGTGGTACCGGACTGGGTGCAGTATTGATGCAAGAAGGTAGGGTTGTAGCTTATGCTAGTCGACAGTTAAAGCCGCATGAGAAGAAGTATCCTACCCATGATTTGGAGTTGGCAGCGATTGTATTTGCACTGAAGATGTGGAGACACTATCTCTTGGGAGAACGATTTGAGTTGTTCACCGATCATAAATCGTTGAAATATCTCTTCTCTCAGAAAGATCTGAATCTCCGTCAGCAGAGATGGTTAGAGTTCTTGGCTTCGTATGATTTTGATATCGCATACACACCTGGGAAGGGTAATGCGGTAGCCGATGCCTTGAGTAGGAGACATGCCAGCTTAGGGGCAATGTTTCTTGAATGGAAGCAACTGGAGTATATCGCGGGGTTTGATTTCAGACCAAAGTGCGAATTGGATCCAGTTATGCTAGCTAGTTTGACGATCAGACCCACCTTGATAGAGCGGATTGGTTCTAGCCAGAGGGACGATCCTAATCTATTAGAAATCATCTCCAAGTTAAAGATGAACATCGACGGTGAGGAGATGAATGTGTATGGGCTTGATCGAGATGGATGGCTTCGGAAGAATGGAAGACTAGTTGTGCCCAACGTGAATGGTTTGAGAGATGAAGTGCTTAGAGAATGTCATCACTCAAAACTGACTATACATCCCGGTGGTAATAAGATGTATCGAGACATGAGACAGACTTACTACTGGGAAGGGATGAAAAGAGACGTTGGGAAGTTTATATCCAAATGCATGAATTGCCAGCTTGTTAAAGCCGAACAAAAGAAGCCTAGTGGGTTGTTGCAACCATTAGAAATTCCCGAATGGAAATGGGAGCAAGTCTCGACGGATTTCATCGATGGTTTACCAAGGACTAGATCGGGACATGATAGCATTTGGGTAATTGTGGATCGATTGACTAAGAGCGCAAGATTTATACCAGTCAAATCGACCAGAACGGCAGCCAAGTTGGCAGAATTGTATATGAAGTGGGTAGTGAGATTTCATGGAGTACCCAAAAGCATTGTGAGTGACCGAGACCCGTTTTTCACTAGTGGGTTTTGGAAGAGCTTACAAGAGGCTCTAGGGTCAGGATTACATCTCAGTACCGCATATCATCCTCAGACCGACGGTCAGACGGAGAGGGTGAGTCGTATATTGGAAGATCTCTTGAGAGCTTGTATATTGGATTTTGGTGGATCATGGGATGACCATTTGCATCTAGTAGAGTTTGCATATAATAATAGCTACCAATCCAGTATCGGTATGGCTCCATATGAAGCTTTGTACGGAAGACCGTGCAACTCACCATCATGTTGGATAGAGACTGGCGAGAAGTTTGTGCTTGGACCAGATGTGGTGAGAGAAACTTCGGATAAGATTAAGATCATTCAGCAACGAATGAAAGCTGCCCAAGATAGGCAGAAGAGTTATGCTGATAAGAGGAGAAGAGACTTGAAATTCTCCGTTGGTGACTTGGTGTTTGTTAAGATCTCTCCGTTGAAGAGCGTGATACGATTTGGCAGGAGAGGCAAGTTGGCACCAAGATTTGTTGGCCCGTTCCCCGTTCTTGAATTAGTCGGGAATTTGGCATATAGAGTTGGCTTACCAGAGAAAATGGCGGGAGTTCACAATGTGTTTCATGTTTCCCAACTAAGGAAGTTCGTTCACGACTTAGATATGACTATTTCACCTGATCAGTTAGAGGACTTCGAAGTAGAACCTGAGGCGGTTGGGAACCGCAAGCCGATTCGTATTGTGGGGCACGATACGAAGCAACTTCGAAGGAAGTCGGTGAAGCTAGTCAAGGTTCAGTGGGGCGAGGACGAGAATGATTGTACTTGGGAGACATAGGAGAGCATTAGGAAGGCACATCCAGAACTCTTTGCCAGGTAAGATTTACTTTGCGATTTAGTTATTCCGCATGCTAGGATAGATTTGTTTTGCTTGTTTTGCATGGTTGATTGTTGTTTTATGATTGATAGGCATGTGGGACCTTTGTGTGTGTTTGGATTAGGGAATTTCGGGGGCGAAATTTCCTAAGGGGGGGAGAGTGTAACGACCCGTATTCTACACATCATAGGATTGTAGAATATTTATTTCTTTCCCATGTGAAGTCGTATGGTCATGTAACTTTGGGAAACATCTATTAGAGTCATTTCCCATGTTCATGATTTTTGTCGATTTTTGAATGACCATTTTGCCCCTAGTCGGTACTGTTTTGGCCATAACTTTTGATTGAAGAGGAATTTTGACCTGAAACCACTTCCATTTGATTCGTTTGATGGTTTACCTTTCCGTAGAGTGGTTACATTAGCCAAACGGACTCACCGTTTGGGAGATATGGCTGAAACAAGGTTTGGAGGGTGAAAAACTGCTTAACCGGGCCAAATCGGGTGATTAGTGAGTAGGACCATAACCCATTTCGGGATTAGGGTTATGGGGAGGCTGAAATGGGATAGAGGATCATTCCATTTCAGTTTTCTAGCCTCCACTTATCACCAAGGAACCCTAAAAATGGCCTCTAACCTCTAAATCACCTCCAAATCATCTTTTGGTCAAGGATTTGGCTTAGCAACCCCTAATCAAGGAAGATCTTCACTAAAGCAACTTAGGAGCTGCTGTTTGGCAAAGAGATTCACATCAAATCAGAGATTTATTTCAGATCTTAGTTTATTTTGTGGCTAAGGTGAGTGATTTGCATAGTTTTGCACTAATTATGGCTAATTAGGGGTGATTAGTGTTAATTAGCGAATTTAAACATGATAAAATTCTGGAAAAATGTTTATAAAATTCGGAATGATGATTTAGACCTCTGATATGAATTTGGGTTAATTTGGTTAAGTTTTGTTAATCCTGTCATTAGTTTCACCTAAACATGCTTAAGGGGAAAATATGGGATTTTGGGTATGTTTGATCCATTTCTACTTATCATATTGATGTTTTGATGTTTGTGGTTGATTATGTATGTTGCTATGACTGTATGGTATGCTTTGTGATTGATTAGAATAGTTAGAATGGTCAAAAACGCCGTCGAATGGCGTAAACAGCTCGCTGGACAAGGTGCAGGGATTCAGATCGCATAGGGGATTGAGGGACGATCGGATCGCCCTATGGGATCGTGGGACATCCCCACGAGTCGAGTCATCCCCTCCGAACCGAACCATCTGCGCAAGGCCCACGAGCAACAATCGTGAACTGCTACCCGATCCAATCCACTCGTGCTTCATATCACGATCCGAACAAGAGGAAAGCAGCATCCACGATCCGATGCACAGCGAGACGACGATCCGAACCAGGAGAGAACCACGAGCTGGAGGGGCGCGATCCGATCCGTATGGGGTATCACGATCCGAACCAAGGAGGGGAGCACGATCCGAGGCAAATAGAAAGGGGACCGCAATGACGATCCGATCACCTGGAGGATCACGACCCGATCCGATGCATGAGGTGCGACCCGATCCGAAGGCCTAAGGCCGATCAGATCCGATGAAGAATGTGAAGGCTGATCCAATCCGATTCGATGGTGATGACCAATAACCCGAGATGCAAAGGTAGTCCAAATGGAAGTTAGGGCTCAGGATCCCGGAACCAGTTGGGAACCAATGAGTTCACTTCATGGTTGGACTTTGCTGTGGGACGTGTGCTAAGGAGTTGTCGACGTTCATAACTTCAATTCACCACTAAGAATGAATGATGGGCTACTTATCAGTGCAGTAGGGTCATTATGACCTGAGGGGCAAAGTGATGGTAGCAAGACTACGTTATCAGTGCAGTAGGGTCATTATGACCTGAGGGGCAAGGTGATGCGTAGTAAGACTATGAGCCAGCGCAGATGGGGTGAATAACTCCATGGGGCAAGTGGACATAGTAAGGATTAGTAAGGCTATGAGCCAGCGCAGTGGGGTTCTTGAGACTCCATGGGGCAAAGTGGACATAGCGAAGGATTTGTGGCTACGTTATCAGTGCAGTGAAGCCAGTTATGACTTCATGGGGCAAAGTGATCGTAGCAAAGTATGTTGGGTGATCGAAGTGGTGAATATCGTATACTTTACGCACTGAGTGAGAGATGTGAGGATGGATGCTATGCTTGATTGTTTGCCATCATTGTGACATGCACACCTCCCCCACCTCCGTATCTTTATATTGATTGATATGATACCTTAGAGTGTTGTACAGTATGTAGTGCTAACTCTTTGGTTGCAGGTCCAGGTTCAGGTATGTTTTAGTCTACCTGTTATTGTTCACTTTAGATGCTTATCGCTCATACCAGGCTTTATGTCTGACCCAGAGTTTTATGTCTCCTCTTATTACTCTGGGTGCTCACACGAGCAGACTAGAGACAGGTTAGCGGGTGGTGCGCGAGTAGTTGATTCGGAGGCGGGCAGGAGGCTTCCACGTATGATATATATATATATATATACACATTCTCCCTGTGTCGTTGGTGGTCGCTACTTGGGCATTAGTAGTGTACCTCATTTATCTTACTTTGCTTTGAGACAGTTTGAAAAGTTGTAATAAGTTGTATTTTGGATTTCCGCTGCTATGATGTTTAGTTCTGATTTTCAGCTTATGCACTGTCTCTCCTGTTTTATGTCAAGTATGTTATTATTATATTTTGTTCTATGCGCTGTGAGACATTCTACAGGTTCTCTGTATGTTCATTTCCTTCTTCCTTTTCCTTCTGACGACCCGTTCCGTGCTAACTGGACATGTGTACAACGCACTTTTGGAGTAAATGTCGGTTGGTGCGGGGCGGGCCGTCACAGAGCAAGAGGCTTCATGATTATATAGCTATAGTTATTTCTGCTGTGTTGTAAGTGTTATACTCTGATAATGTTACTGTATACATGTAATAGTTTTATTTCAAAGTTATGTATCTATTATATATTGTTCGTTCCGCTGTGAGTTTCGTGTTACTCTGATGATGATGTATGTTCTTCTTCTTCTTCTTCTTCTATTCTAAGTTTCTATCTTATCTATTCTCACTCTCTAATTTCTTTCATGGACTATCTGGTGTTTCCAATGCTTGAATAGTCGACATGGTGTTGTATGCCGATATCCAAGATTGCGAAAACCTGGGTTGTTACAGTGGTATCAAAGCTGAAGGTTAAGTAATTACCTTGCCTCTATGGCGTGACTCAGTTGAGATGGGGTTAGAAATACCCTAGATTGAGTTTTAGTGTATATATATGAGCGCGTATTTGATATAAAGTGGTTTTATATTGTGGAGATTTATTGGTTGAGTTGTTTACGAGTTCTGGTCGATCAGATTGATCCACTATATCGGTAGGGGTTTATAAACACTCGAATACGATGAACCGACACTCTATGTTTTGAAAGGAGAGTAAATGAAATAATTTTACCCAAAATATATTTTGGTATAAACAAAGTACAGATACTTGAAATATGATAATATTGGATGTGTTGGTTGTGATTATAATCAGATAAGATTATAATTGAAACGGTTATGTAAATAACCGATCAAAATTCGTAGAAGTGTAACGAAATAAATTAAAATTGAATTTAAACCAAAAATTGGAATTAAAACCATGGAAATATGAAAAAAATGTTTGTAAATGAATCTGGGTTAAATATATGTGAATTTTAAAATCCTGGGAGATTTTAATTTTTTTACAAGCTTTGAAAAGGATATTTTGAAATGGATTTCAAAATGGAAATGTGTAGAAATGGTTTTGAAAGTGATATAGTATTGGACTCACTTCGATAGCTGGAAAATAGATTCCGATGATGATCGTGACATCGTCTGTGTTCATTTTCGAGTTGTAAGTGACGAACTGCTACCAAAATTTTTGTTTTTGAATTGTTTTGAGAAAAGCAAGTTGTTTTGAATCCTGAAAAGGGATATCTGATTTTAGAAAAGCTAAACTGTTTGAAATTCCCTAGGAAAGATTGTTTGAATTAAAACAAATTAAATTAGAATTTGTAAAAGTGAATAGAAATTGAATTGAAAACCAGTTAAGTGGAAAATGAATTGAGATAGAAAGTATCAAATTAGATTGGACTAGAGATAATCCGAAATGGAATTGGATTGATGAGTTATGAAATTGAAAATCAAGAATGGAACTTTGGTTTGAAATGAAATTCGACTTAGGTATAAGCGAATGGTTGGGTTTGAGGACAAAAGTTGATTGGAGATTTATTGGGATTATATTGGTATATGCTGAATTTGCAGCAGATGGAAATGATATGCCTGACAAAAAGGAACCAGTTTATATTTATATATGGGTTTGAGATTTTGATGAGCCGAATTGGCAAGCCGCTTGGTTGTTTGATTTTCTTTTGGGTTGGAGATGGCCCAGAGAGGCAAGTTGTAGTTGTACCGATTGAAGGTGCTGGCGAAATTTTTCAGAAATTTTGGGTGCTAGAAAATTTTCGGAATTTTTGAAAATTTTAGTTAGTTGGAATGAATTAATATTTAATTGAAATTCATTGGTTCAATTCAAACTGGAGTTAATAAGTAAACAAATAATTTTTAATCCAGTTAATAGGGTTTGTTTTCTAACCTAGCAATTTCGAGGACGAAATTATTTTAAGGGGGGAAGAATGTAACGACCCGTATTTTCAGCAATATAAAAATTTATTTATTTAACTATTTAAATAATCATTTTAAGATTTAAATGGTTTGAATTAAATAATAGTGAATATTTAATTAATATAAATAACATAATAATATATTTAATTTCTGAAATAGTCAGAAATAGTAGAATTCACAATATTGTGTGAATTGGGCAATTCAAAATATATAATTCAGTTTAAAATTGAATTACGATAACGAATATATTTAAATAATGTTAGTTGAACGTAGAAATTATATTATAAATATAATCGAGCTCGAAATGGCGAGGTAGTTCGCTATTTGGCGATTCGAACTTTAAATGAATATATAGAATCCGTTTTAAATCGGATTTCTGTGAAACAAGAAACGTTCGGAGCTGGTGAAGTATATTTTTCTAATGTAAGAGAAAAATCGAGACTTAATTGTGTAGATTTTGATTTATGTCCAAATCAAATTTTAAAATAGTCGCTATGGAATTCCTTTATAATTTATAACGATTTATAAAAGGATTTCTATTTTTAATTGAATATCGATTTGACCAGGATTTGAAATATCGAGTTATAAATCCATATATATTTATTTTGGATCTGTAGGATATTCTATTGTGAATATATAAGATAATATTTATTTATAAATATTTAATTTAATTATTTTTAAATATATTTAATATTTAAATTAGTTTATTTAGAGCTTTAAAAATAGCCAGTTTTGCACATGAATTCCGTTTTCGACGAAACTAATTTTGTTGGATTTGTAATATTAAATTATTGTTAGATTTCAAGTTTCATGATTTTTTGTAACACCCCATAATTTTATAACATTAAAATTCACAAATTAAAGTATACTTAATTTTTAGAAGAAGAATTAAGTGAAATGGGTTGCGCTATTATGTTCATCTCAAAATTTTGGGTCAAGATAGACATTTGGTTTGCATAAAACAGATAACTTATGAAGAAGTTATTAAGCCTTGAAGTTTGTATGCATATGAGAGAAATATATATATATATATATTCAAAAAAAGTTTAAAACAGCGAATCGGGAGGGGGAATAGCCAAACCGCACCATTTTTGGAGTCGACCCGAGCTTCGCTGGGTCGACTAGGGGCCGATCCAGGGTGTTTGGTTGTCAACACATGGCCCGATTCGCCCTAAGGGCTGATATGGCATCTGAGTGGTCCTGATAGTTCTGGTTATCCCTAGGTTAATCCGACGACTCTTATTAAATTAAACTTCTATAAAAACACTCCTAAAGCCCTAACCCTAATCACATTAATTCATAACAAGAGCCGCCATGCCGTCAATGGAGAACCTAGAGTAGCCGCCATACACTTTCAACCCTAAAGCAAGATAGAAGCTTGAATCAAAATCAAATCAAATCTAAATAACGATTAGTCTACATCAAAGGCGAGCAATTCAGTTTCAGAATACAGATCCCAGAAAGGCAAGACTATTCTTTTTAATTGTGAGTATGATAGCTTTCAAAAATTAATTAATTAATTTAATTATGATAAGATATAATTGGGATTATAAGAATATGATTTTGAATCATGTGATGTAAATTATATGTATGTTTGTGGTGTTGAATCATATGTTAGTCTTATGCAAGTTGGATCATATGTTAGTTCTTATGTGAATCTTATGCAAGTTGAATCATATATCTTATAAAAGTTTGTGATGATTGGATCATATATTCATGTATGAATCTTATGCAAGTTTGGGTTGTTAAAATATATGTGAGACATGTATATGCATATGCTATTTTATGTGACATTAACCTTTATGTCTAGATCCATATGCAAGTTTACATCTTTATGTTTAGAACCATATGCAAGTTTACATCTTTATGTTTAGATCTACATGCAAGTTTACATCTTTATGTTTAGATCTATATGCAAGTTTACATCTTTATGTTTAGATCTATATGCAAGTTCACACCTTTATGTTTGTATCTATAGCAGTACATAAGTTATGCAAGTTTATGCCTATTACCTATGCTAGTTTTGTATCATATCCTAGTTTGAATGAAATTCATATGCATGTTATTGGCTATGTAATCTTATGTCACGATCCTTAGATCTATTTTATGTGTTATGTGATGTTGTTTTTCTTTTTATAAGTTAGACTATTTGCGAGTCTAACATATGTCATATGAAAACATACGAATAGCGTGGGGATGATGGGATAATATTGAACATACATAAATTGTGAATTGGCATAAAATGGCCTTAAAGGCATATAATTAATTTGAGACATTAATTGCCATAATTGGTATTTATGGACATAATTTTAAGAGACAATTATGGACATAAATAAATTTGGAATTTATTGAAAAATTTGAATAGGGATATTAATCCAATTTGGGGTTAAATAAAGATGTGTAATAATTAATCGCCTAAGACACGAGGTTAGACTATTTTGTGTTGTAAGACTGCCTGGACCCGCCCGGCAAATCCAGCAGCCACAAATGCCAGTCTAATGTGAGAGGTAAAAGGCACAAATTAAATGTGTAACAATTGTAAAGGCACGAGGTTAGGCTCGTTTGCGGTATAAGACTGCCCGGACCCGCCCGACAAATCCAACAACCGCAAATGTCAGCCTAATGTGGGAGGTCTTTACAAGGTTACGGTTCTAATGAATTAAGTAACACTTAACCAAATAAACATGTGGTGGGACATGGGGGGTTAAGTGGGTGCCTTGGGTGGCATGTGAAATTAAGTGGGTGCCTTGGGTGGCATGTGAAATACGATTAGATGCACTTAACCAAGATTGAAACATGTAAGAAGACATGAATAAGAATGGGGTTAAGTGGGGATACCTTAGTGGGGACCAAGCATAGGTGGAAGGCTTGTGTCAAGCATGAGGGCCCTTTTCAAACCATTAACCCATTAAGTATCTTTGTGAGCTCGACCCAAGTCGAGGACAGGACACGCTTACTGGATTTGATTGTAAGAGGTCAAAACGGGTTAGCGGTGGCAACGCAAGTCTAATGGGGTCATGTGCGTGCGTGGACCCGGGCTGTTAAGTAAGACGTTGTTGCATCGTGTAGAAATAAGCCGTGCATCTTTGGTGGTATCGGGTTGCCACTTTGGGGAGTGGTACACCCCACCGTGGGACCAGCATGGGTATCTACTAGTTAGGGAGTCGATCGAATGGGGGTAGTGAGTACAACTAGTGGAGATAGGGGCAGACGACACCTATGAAGGAAGCTAAGGGTTCACGAAACTATCATTATCATTATTAAGTTCGGTAGGCGGGATCAACTTTTAGGGTGACTAGTGGCGGTGCAGTATAGTAATTATCCTATAGTGATTAGGAACGAGATTGACGCCAGAATATTCCTCTTATTTGCTTTGTCATGCCCACTTGTTTCATGGTCATATCTTATCTTACCATTTAATGCCTTATCCTAGTTACTTTAATAATTATATTATTAAAGTTATTATACTCGCCAGACTTTATGTCTAACCCCCTTGTTTTCGCCTCTTTTCTTCCTTTCCCCCCCAGGTTCTCAGGGTGGGACTAGTACTAGTGGAGCTTGATCTCGGATCTCTTTCTCTCTCTTTTGGAATTGCTTGGATTGCTGAAAGTAAAGTTCAGCTCATCTCTTTTATGGCTACTTGTGTTGGGGTTTATGCTTTTTATTTTATGTACTCTGAAACAATTTATCAAAATGGATATTAAGTGTACTTGGTTTATGAAGTTGTTGTAATCAAACTATTTTTCCGCTGCAATAAAAGTTTTTTTTTTAATTTTTCAAGTACCATTATTTATATCTGTCTTGTTATATTCTGTTCTATACACTAAATATGCATCACGGAAGTTAATGCATTCCCTTTGTGAGTGACATTAATGGACGTAGGGTGTTACATTTTTGGAGTCAGTATGTGGCCACATGGATTTTTAATGTGAAAAACAGTTAGTATTCTAGTGGTTAAAAATTCGATGTGTGAGCGAACGGAATCGGAATTCGATGAAACCAGTTTCATTGGGTCTGTAATGTCAAACTCTAGTTGTATGTCCATTTTCATGATTTTTGGACGTTGTATGTGATTATAGGAATTTTAAAGGGCGAATATAAATAGCGGTAGCTTATTATATTAAAAATAATGGAATATAAAAATAATATAATTATCCTATATATAACTGAAGACCCTTTAACCCTAAATGAAAAATTTTCTATAGTCAAAACTGTTGAGCCGCCGCTATTCTTTATCTTCCACTGAAATCATCCTCTTTGAAAAATCATAACAAATCAAAATAAAATCTACAAATCCTGAAATAAATCATTTATTTTCCTGAGAAGTTCCTCTACGAATCCGTATAAGAAGTTCGGTATTCGGTGGTATTTTTCCGCGGGTTTCTTTTTTTTAGCGTGTTCTAGGGTTTTTGATTTTGGGTTGTTGGAGCATCGTTGTTGATTTTTGATGTTGTAGTTGGGTTAACCATTGATTTTCGCACCATGATTGCTAGCTTTTGTGGAACTCGATCACTATAAGGATTGATCTTACTGTTAAGGCCTGGCGTTCAGTCTGAGATCGCGATGGGTATGATGGAACCGAGTTGGGTGAGATGTTTACGGGACTGTAGAGTTTTGGAAGGGGAGTTCGTCGGAGGGTTCGTGTTGAGTTCGGTGGTTCATGGAGGAAGAACGGACAGGTAGGAGATGCGGTGGCTGCCCTGTAGTTGCGATGGAGAGGATGAACATGAGTTGAGGTTAGAGTGGTGGAGAGATCGGTCTTGCGAATTGTAGGAAGTCGGCAATGTTTAATTTGGATCTTTTGGAGAAAGGAGTTCCAAAAAGGGGATGATAATTTCGAAAATCACCGAGGCTTACTGGAGTGTGAATTATGCGTGGTTGGGGAAGACGATAGACTGGGCGTGGATTGTGAAGTAGGATCATGGGCTAGGTTCAAAGCGTAAGGCCCAAATTTATAATTAAATTCAGTTTCGATTTAATTAAATAGCGTATTAACTTGTAAATTGTATTACTTCTCCATACGTATTCAAAATGTGACAAAACAAGATCTGACATGATCGTATGGACAGACACTACGCAATGGAACTGACTGGGAGTGAATTGGAGCTCGTTACAATTTATAGAAAAATAAATTGTCAGATCTAAATTAATGATCGTTATTCGTTATTTAAAGATAACTGTCCAATGTGAGTAATACTCACTAACTCTACCAGTTATATTTTTATAACATATTTTTAGAACTGATAGATGATGGTTGATTCTGTGTGTTGACTGCTTGGTTGAACTGCTTATGTATTGGTTGAAATTATAGACAACAATATATATAAAAATCGTTAATCAAATATTGATTTTGTTTATCAGAATATTTCATATCGAAATGAAATCGATGTTAATTATATTGTTTAACATCTGTGGATGCAGGGAATCAGGTCGGAGGAATGGATTCCTCAACATTTATTTTACTGTTTTTCATATATTGTGTTATATGATGTGATATGAAATCTGTTGCTGATTTTGTATGTTTGAATGGTACCGATCATTGTTATATGGTACATTAAATACCATAAGGAATACTAGAATGTTAAAAAGGAATTTTTCAATGTTATATTGAAAAAGAAATATTTATAAAATCAAAAGATTTTATAAAAAGAAACATTTTTAAAATAAATAGATTATAAAAGAAAAAATTATATGGAAAATAAATATAAAGATTATAAAAGGGAATATTTATTTGTTAAATAAATAGAATTGAAAAGGAAATATTTGTTGAACAAATAAGAAAGATAAAAGGAAATATTTATATGAAATAAATATAAACAAATAGAAAAGGAGATCTTTGTAAAACAAATAGAAAAGGAAATATTTGTAATCGAATAGAGTTAATTGAAAGGAATTAATCAATTAGAGTTAATCGAATTAAAATTAATCGATTAGAGTTAATCAAATTATAGTTAATCGATTAGAGTTAATCGAGTTAGAATTAATCGATTAGAGTTAATCGAATTAGAGTTAATCGATTATAGTTAATCGTGTTTGAATTAATCGATTAGAGTTAATCGACTTAGAGTTAATTGAAAGGAGTTAATCGAGTTAGAATTAATCGATTAGAGTTAATCGAGTTAGAGATTATTCGAAAGGAGTTAATCGAATATAGTTAATCGAATAAGAGTTAATAAATTAGAGTTAATCGAAAGGAGTTAATCGAATATAGTTTATTCGAAAGAAGTAATCAAATATAGTTTATTCGAAAGGAGTTAATTGAATATAGTTTATTCGAAAGGAGTTAATCGAATATAGTTTATTCGAAAGGGTATAATCGAATATAGTTTATTCAAAAGGAGTAATCGAATATAGTTTATTCGAAAGGAGTTAATCAAATAGGAGTTAATCAATTAGAGTTAATCGAAAGGAGTTAATCGAAAAGGAGTTAATCAATTAGAGTTAATCGAAAGGAGTTAATCGAATATAGTTTGTTCGAAAAGATTTAATCGAATATAGTTTATTTGAAAGGAGTAATCGAATATAGTTTATTCGAAAGGAGTTATCGAATATAGTTTATTCGAAAGGAGTTATCGAATATAGTTTATTCGAAAGAAGATTATCGTATATAGTTTATTCGAAAGAAGATTATCAAATATAGTTTATTTGAAAGAGAGATTATCGAATATTAGTTATTCGAAGAGAGTTAATCGAATATATTTTATTCGAAAAGGAGTTATCGAATAGAGATTATTCGAAAGAGAATTATACGTTGAATTCGATTATAGCGAATTCGGGAAAGTATTATTCACTTTCTTTTTTTATCAAGATTTATTTATAAATAAATTAGTTGTTTGTTTATTTATCCAAATTAATAAATAATAGTTATGCTTAAGTTATAATATTTCGGAAGCATGGGATTATAACACTATTGTTATAATCAAATGATTTCTGTAAAAGAAGTGGATTCGTAAATAGAATCCGAAAGTTACATAAGGAAGTTTGTTAAAGATTTAGAAGGTGAACTTTGTCTATTTTCGAAGTTAGAAATGTTGTTCAGTTAAGGTCTGAGAGGTCGTTATACCCCAACTTGATTGACTCCATTTTTAACTAAGGAATGGTTAAGGTTCAATAGTGAAGGTTGGTTAAGTGAATTAGTGAATGAGTGTAATGTTTTGAGTTGGCATAGCGATGTTTTATTTAAACATCTGTTTAAATCCAAATGTAGGAGTTTTAGAAATGTTTTCCAAATAAGAATCAGAAATGTTTTCTAATATAGAAAACAAGAAATGGAGATGTTTCCCAATGTTAATAACATATATTTTCTAAATTTAGAAAATAGGAAATGTTGAATATATGGAAACAGGAGATGAAAAATGACCTAAAGAGATAAATGTTACATGATGATTGATCGATATAATTTCCATCTAGAAATAATATCGTTGTTTGCACACATGTTTTCCTTTGATAGATAAATCACCGACTATCGAAAATTTTGACCATTTCCGTTGTCAATACGGAGAGACCGGGATCAGATTCATTATCTGAAAACCACTCTGTATGAGCATTAGTGTTGCGAATCAAATATGATGGAGATAATTGATGACGGAGTTATGTAAGGGTTGTTCTGGCGATCCTAGGTAGAAATTTCCTAAGATGGATTTAAAGAATAGTGCCTTCGGTTTGTCCAGTCCCAGGACGACCCGTATGGAAGAATGTATGACAGAGTATATTTAATAGATCGCATAAGTTGATCTCTTCAAACGTATTTATGTTTGGTGGTGGAGGAATTCGTTTGCCTTAGCTGTATACCCGTTGTATTTTTGAGGAAATCAATTTGTGATTTGGCGGGTATGACGATGTGACATTCAAAGTGAATAATTGTGTGATCTGCCAGAGATAAGTTGTAATGCCCCGTATTTTTACGAGGTAATAATTAATTTATTTAATTATTTAATTAGTGATTTAGAGAATTAAAGGGTTGTTTAATTAAATAATGTTGAATATTTAATTAATATAAATAATAGAATAATATATTTATTTCTGAAATAGTCGGAAATAGTGGAATTCACAATATTGTGTAAATTGGACAATTCAAAGTATATATAATTCAGTTTGGAATTAAATTTGAATAACGAATATATTATTTAAATGAAGTTTGAATGTATAATTACAATATAATTATAATTGAGCTCGAAATGGCGCGGTAGTTCGCTATTTGGCGATTCGAACTTTAAATGAATATACAGAATCCGTTTTAAATTGGATTTCTGTGAAATAAGAAACATTCGGAGCTGGTGAAGTATATTTTTCTAATGGAAGAGAAAAATCAGGATTTCGTCGGGCAGATTTGAGTTATGTCCAAATCAAATTTTCGAAAAGTCGTTATGGAATTCCTTTATAATTTTATATCGATTTATTTATATTTAAATGGATTTTTAATATAAATCGAATATCGATTTAACTCTGGATTTGTAATATGGAGATATAAATCCAAATATGTTATTTCAAAGCTGTATGATATTCTATGTGAATATAAACGATAATTTTATTTATAAATATTTAATTTGATTATTTTTAAATATATTTATATAACTCCGCCTGTGTAGTTTTCTATGCAGCCTGTCCCAAGCCAGGGTAAAGGAGGAGGGTTGTGATAGGCTTGGCGAGCCAACGTAAAAATTTAGCCTCTCTTATGGATATGGAACCTTATGATATATCGTTGGGGCGTAACCCTCTTAGCGACACGCTATATCGAGGCTCGGATATGGTGTTAAATATGAAAGGGCTGGGCCTCCATTCTCTTAGTAGCACGCTACACCAACGCCCCGGTGTAGTGATAAGTGAGCAAGGGTCCTCGCATTTTTCTTGGCGGATGCGAGGGGCAAGGAAGCTAGTCGACGATAGTAGGGTTCGGTTAGGTAGTTGGAATGTAGGGTCCTTAACAGGAAAATTAAGAGAGATAGTGGATACTATGATTAGGAGACGGGTTAACATCTTGTGCGTTCAAGAGACTAAATGGGTGGGTCAGAAGGCGAAGGAGGTGGAGAACACTGGCTTCAAATTGTGGTACATGGGAGAAGTACGTAACAAGAAAGGGGTAGGCATATTGATTGACAAGAACCTTCAGAACAATGTGGTTGACGTCAGAAGACGAGGGGATAGGATCATCTTAGTTAAGCTAGTAGTTAGCGAGCCAGTTTTGAATGTCATTAGCACATATGCCCCACAGGTAGGTCTAAGTGAAGAAGCCAAAAGGAAGTTCTGGGAAGACTTGGATTTCATGGTTAGGAATGTGCATAGTAGCGAGAAACTTTTTATAGGAGGAGACTTCAATGTTCATGTTGGCTCATCTAGCAGGGGTTTTGAGCAAGTGCATGGTGGTTTTGGATTTGGCAGTAGGAACCAAGAGGGTGAAGATATTTTGAATTTCGCTCTCTCTCTCTCTCTTTTGATCTCATGATTGCTAATACCTTCTTTAGAAAGAGGCAATCACATATGATCACCTTCAGTAGTGGCCAACAGGCTAGCTAGATTGACTTTGTCCTAACTAGGAGAGATAGTAAACGAGATTGTGTTGATTGCAAGGCCATACCTGGAGAATGTGTCGTCTCACAACACCAGCTCTTAGTATGCGTGTTTCGTCTTCAGGTGGTGAAGGATAAGAGAGCGAAGATTAGGAGGAGGAAATGGTGGAAACTCAAAGGAGATGCTTCACGGGTGTTTAAAGATAGAGTGATGGGAGAAGGGGCTTGGAATATGGAAGGAGAAGCAAATTTCATGTGGAATGCGATAGCAACTTGCATTCAGAGAGTCGTCACTAAGGTATTTGGGATAACAAGAGGAAGCAAGCGAGAACCCAAGGATTCGTGATGGTGGAATGACAAGGTGCAAAAGGCTATCAAAGAGAAGAAGGAAAGCTACAAATGCGTGTACCATCATAGAAGCGAAGAGAACATGCACAAGTACAAAGTTGCAAAGAAGACTGCAAAGAGAGCAGTGAGTGAAGCAAGGGGACGAGCGTACGAAGATTTGTATCAAAGGCTAAGTACAAAGGAGGGTGAAAAAGACGTTTACAGAATAGCTAGGCTACGCGAGAGGAGGATAAGGGACTTCAATCAGGTTAAATGCATTAAGGATGAGAATGATAGACTTTTGGTGAAGGACGATGAGATAAAGAATAAGTGGAGAGAATACTTTGATAAGCTTTTCAATGAAGAAAGTGATAGCTCTTCGATCGAGTTGGATGTGACGTCAAGGAATTTCGCTCGATCCGAATCAGTCGTTAAACCGATCTAGATCGTTCGAAACCCCTGATCGTTTGAGAACAGGACAAATCAGAACACAGACGGAAGACCATTTCATTGCTATTACAACAATTCCATCAGAATACAAGAATATACAGAGTATAAATGAATAAATTACATTCGATCCATATCAGAGATTACAATAAATTACATAGCAGCGGAAAAAAAAAATACAAAGCACAACTGAAGGTGATATACGGATACAGAGCTTTCCGGATATCATTCCAGCTGTAAACCAGGATCCTGTGAATATAAATCTGCAAAACCAAAACTACTAGCTGCCCATGCGGAAAATAGGGGCACCCAGAGTTTAGGTTAAAACAATAAACTCCAGGTCAGTCATGTGACTGGTGTGAGAACTAAAACAGTTATTTAAAGCTTTACTTTAAAAGAGAGTAATTCAAGGGACCACGCCGTATAACACGGAACGGGTTTCCTCCCAAGAATACCAGTGCATAGAATAAACAACGCAATGCTTTTCGAAAAATGAAGCTATTATAAGACCCAGGTCCCATCACACAATGCAACGCAAGCCGGAGGATAGGGTTTTCCCTTATAATAGCAAAACATGCTTGGTACGTTTAAAACAAATCATTTGATACTATAATAAGTGTATAGTGTCAAAACAATTTCAATCATAAATATAAATCATAGACGGCATGGGTACCATATATCATGTCGCCATACTAGCTCTACAATTAAAACCACAATACACGTATTGGAAATTGGATTTCCGTCATGAGTCGAGGCAAGGGGCAAGCTCCTCTCCGCGTTCGAGACACTCTAGCAAATGTCTCAGGACTACACACTCTGGGCAATCCTGGAATCGGCTGGGCCGGTCCTCACTTACGTTAGAGGATTGGTTATGCCTGAACACACGTTTCCCGGTCCTTACAGACCTATAATCAAGGCGCCTCATTCCAACAACCACAAAGGTGAAAAGTATATAAATGTCAGGGCTGGTAAGTCACTGACACCACCAAAGCTAGAAAGAAACGTCGTGCTCTCCCAGCGGTCCGTATCCCGTTTTTAACTCATACCGAGGTGTGAGGCTCACGAATTCACGTTATACACAAAGCTGCCACGTAGGCCGTGCTTTGATCATCAACCACAAGACTTTGCTTTTCAACAGAAGCCTTGATTTATGCAACTCAGCGTGCCACGCAGGCAGTTCATGCCATGCGATTGATATCTATCAATATATACCCTCTAAGCTCGTACGTCTCAGAGAAGGGCGTTAAGCAAGAGAATAAATTCTCCGCCGCCAAACAGATATATATTTAACAGAAATCAATCAACACAGAATAAAATCCAATGTCAGACACACAATCCATTTACAAGTTCGTTCTGGGTCTGAACGAAACCGGAGGCACTTTCCTCGCATATCCATCGATCTCCAAGTACGTCTGGACGATCACTAACTGATTCCCTCATCTTGGGTGTACATCCCAATCAAGATCATCAGTAATCACCCAAACGATGTGAAGACTTCCGGTCTTCAACCACCGTCTTCATCTTCGACATATCGTCGAATCGGTTATTCAGAATGGGTATAACCCGGCCTTTCCGAACAACCCGCGTATATTAAAAACAAATGTTACACAAACACAACATACGCCTCATTCCAATTCTTAGGGAAAGGATCCCATTAATTTTATCCAAGATAAATTCTTTAAAATTTATCCTTAAATCTTCCTTTGGATGTCATTTCAAACCAAATTATGGTTTTCCAAACTAGTCGAGATTAGCGAACCACACCGAAGTAATTATTTATTTTATTTCCCAATCCCAACCTATTCATCCCATGAAGCAAAACTGGTCATACTCCATATCTAACACCACGGTGTTATCGGTAAAATTAATTACCATTTCACGTTCAAATCTAATTAAAGATTTAACTATCGCTTTGGAGCAAAACTGGTGATACTCCATTCTCGCTCATTTTCTATATTTGATAATTTGAATTATTAATTCACATTTCAATCTAATTGCAGATTCATTAAAACTCCTTTTACTGGGTTAAAGAACTAGTGTCATTTAAAACACAGTTCACGATAAACCCAAATCACATTCTATTTATTATCGGGTTAAAGAACAAGTGTTGTTTAATACACTGTTCACGATAAACCCACAAATCAATTCTATTTTCAACCCATTTCAAATTCAATTTATTTATTTAAAAATAAATGGGTTTTAATTTCAGTTCAAAACTAGTTCATTTCGATAAAAATCTATTTTTATCTTTTCAAATATGGAGTTTTTCATCCCAAATTTCCCAAATCATTCCTTATGATTTTACACAAATTATTACTATTTTTAATAATTTTATCAAGGCCCGTACAGTCGATTTCCATCAACGGCCATCGAACTGCACTTACAGCGACCTTTTTCGAATTTGATTTGGATGTATCTCCAAATCCAACCGTTAGATTTCAAATTTATAATATTCATTAGAAAGCTCTTTTCGATACGAACCCAATGGTTCCGATTTTAGGAGAATCCGACGGTCGGATCTCCCGTAATGTCCGTTCGAAATCAATGGTCGAAATTCACGAACTGCCGCGGCGCGGCGCGTTCTATTCAGGCCATTATATTATATATATATATAATATATATAATATATATTTCGTCGATTTCTATTTAAAACAAATTTCATAAATAGTTTTAAATTCGTTTCAAAAACATTTCAACTTCTATTTCCAATTCAAATCAAAATTGAATTTCTCCTTATAAATTCGTTTTAAAATTCGTTTCTATTCAATTCAAATCTCAATTCAATTTGAATTCATTTCAATTCGTTTTCAATTCAATTCGAATTCAATTCGTTTTCTATTCAATTCAATTCAAATTCGTTTTCAATTCAAATCAAATTGGTTTTCTATTCAATTCAATTCAAATTCGTTTTCAATTCAATTCAAATCAAATTCGTTTTCTATTCGATTCAATTCAAATTCGTTTTCAATTCAATTCAAATCAAATTCGTTTTCAATTCAATTCAAATTGGTTTTCTATTCGATTCAAATTGGTTATCTATTCAATTCAATTCAATTTCGTTTTCAATTCAATTCAAATTGGTTTTCTATTCGATTCAATTCAAATTCGTTTTCAATTCAATTCGAATTATAAAAACGAATATAATTGATATAAATATCGTTCGCGTCAAAATGGCGCATCTCTAATCAACACGGCTTTATATATTTCAATAATTCTGTTATTCTATTCAACAAATGAATATTTATTCTATTCAATACCTGAATCTATATTTTTGTCAACACACGACTAATCTCAACGAATGAGTACTGTCCATATGTGACTATTTTTGTTATTTAATATATTTTATAAAAATTATGGTATCTATCGTTTGATTTAAAATCAGACTCCAACCGTAAATTAGTAAGAGAACGATTCCCTGAATATTAACCCCGAAGGCCGAGACCAACATCAGATCAATATCCAGGAGACCACTCATCTCATCTATTTTCCAGTTAGTTTCAAATTTTATATATGATAAAGATGTAGATTTTATTGTTAAAATATTTCGTTCAACACATGACTAATCTCAACGGATGAGTACAGTCAACACATGAACCTTTACCTTATAGTGATAAAGATATAAATTTTATTGTTAAAATACTTCGTTCAACACATGACTAATCTCAACGGATGAGTACAGTCAACACATGAACCTTTATTTTATAATATTCTTCATCTTCTAAATTGGAATGAGGCCCAATCAATTACCATATAAAGTTAATTATATGGATTCCATACAACACATGTATATAATAGCAACAATAAATAATCAACCATCATCCAAAGTGCACTATACTTTATAAGCATCAAATATAGATATCTAACGCTTATAACAGCCTGTCAATCAATCGATCGACATACAACTAATTTTTGGGATTAGTGTATGTCATGAATTATCCCAATACCCGTGTGGGGTTTCAAACAATCAAACACAGATTTTATTTGTGCAGTTGGGCGATATGTAAAATTTATCGTCCCAATCAATGTCCTTCAAATAGGTGTACATAAACAAACCGTCCGGTTTGTAAATGAATATTTATTTATTCACATTCACGTTAAAAATTATATTTTTAACGATAAAATATTTTATTTTAACACATGAATTCTTATTCAGTTCCTTTACAAAATAAAAATGATATTTTTATTTTTCTAACTTATTTTAGAAAATTTCGGCGGCATAACGGCACGATACTAGAAACGGGACGAGGTCTAGCCTTATCCCCGGTCTAGTGAAGGCCCACGCCATTCACACATCAATCAAATCCATTCCATTTCACCAAACAATTCAATTCAAACCAAATAATCTAACCAACTACACAACCAAACAAACAAGTCCATGGTCTGTGGACGATGGTGTCGGGTGCTAGTAAACACCGTCTGCATCCTAGTATATATATAACTAGAAAAAGAAATTAAAGTGAGAAGTTCTCACCAAAGCTATTCCAACTCCACGACACTTCTATTGTAGAAAATCTTGTCGTTCTCGCCTTTTGTCACTTTCGTTGCCCGTAGTCACTACATATATAAAAATCACATTTTTATTATCTACATTATATAAAAATCTTATCTTTATATTCTCTATAAGTTAAAAATCGGATTTTTATCCTCTCTATAATATAAATATCATATTTTTATTTACTTCATATGTCAAAAACTGTAGAAGCTTTAAAATGGAGAAAACTCACTTTTTTTTTCTTACGCCCGGATTCGCTGTTATGGTTCCAGAATTTGCAAACGAGCTTCAATCTTCACACCATCTTTATTTCTAGCTTAAACGCGCCATTCCGGACAACTTTCGCCTAAGGGTCTTTTTGCCGAAAATGCTCCAATTCGCCAGAACTCGCGAAAGTACACGAATTTTACCGCTTTTGAACAGCAGACTTCAAACGCGTTTTCCCGACAACTCCGCAATGCAAAATAGGGCTTATCATATACCAAATCGAAGAGAAAATCGTGCTCTTCGACTTTGGTCTTGAGGAACTTTGGCCAAAAGTGCACGTTTGGGAGTTATTGGCGAAATAAGGACAGGGGCTTATTTGCAAAACGGGAAATTAGTGAAAAAAGTGATTTTGAGGAGGAGGGGCCCACGGCCGGAATTGAGGGGGCGCCGGGCCTGATGTGGCGTGGGGAGGTGGCTAGGGGCCGGCGGCGGTGGTGGTGGCTCCTAGGGTTTGCAAAATCACATAAAAGAGAGGAGAGAGAGAGGAGGAGGAGGAAGAGGAGGAGGAGGGGAGGAGGAGGAGGGGGTGCGGCGGCTCGCCGGAGGCCGGTGGTGGCGGTGGGAGGAGGGGCAGCGGCGGTGGGGGTGAGACTCCATTTTTGAGTTTTTGTGAAGAAAGAGGAAGAAAGTGAAGAAGAAAAGGAAGTAAAAATGTTTATATGCTAGTTTCTCGCGTATCGCCTGAACGCTAGCGATCTCCGATGGCCGCGGATTTCGGACACGAGATAGTAGACGTGAAGACGAGTCCAACGAAACAAGTTTCGTCGAATTCCGAGTTCGTTTGACCGTTCAAAAAAAATCACAAAAATGCTCAGATAAGCTCTAAAAATGCTATTTTGGCGCACCTTTTCTTCTCGCATGCTCACACACTAACTCTAAAAATCATGCCCTCTTGGATTTAACCATATTAGACGATACGAATCCAGAAAAAAAAACGAAATCGAATTCTGAGGTCGTATCAATAATGTTCCTTTGCAAAGTGACTGCATGTTTTACCCTGAACTGTTTTAGCTCGCACGGCCACATACCAACTCTGTTCGACGCGCCATTTGGAACTCAACAATAATTTGTCATTGTGAATCCATAAAAATTTATCTCGACGAATTCTGAGCTCGTATGCAAAATTTCACTTTTTAAGGGCTATGTATTGTTAACCGAACAACTCCAGCCTATAGCCACTATTCCGGATATCGGAATATATCGAAGCTTATACTTTTCGGAGTTCTAAACGGCATTTTGAACTCAATGGAAGTGGTCTCGAGTCCAAATTCATCCGTATGCAAAATTTGACTTTTTGGGCCATGTATAATTTACATAGCGACTATTCTGAATTTTCAACTGGGCATAACTTTTGATTCCCGCTATGAAATTTCGATTTTTCGGATTCGTTGGAAAGATATTTTCATATAGATCCTATTATTTTTGGTTTCGCCAAAATCCGGATTGTTTTGCACCCGGTACATTCAATTGAAGTTTGAAATCGAATTATCGAACTACCATGCCATTTTCAATTCCTTTTATAATTATATATAAATATTTATATTCTAACGACGATGTATATAAATATATACGTTCGAATTATATTCAAAATAAATTTCTCGTTGTTATTATTTAAAATAATCTATTTTAAATATTCAAAATTCATTAAAATTGCCAAAATAAAATTTTTAAATTGGCTCGCATTTCCGGGTTATTACATTGGAAGACTTAGCCGGCAGCACAAATAGACATTTTGGGCTGAGATTTCAAGAAGCTGAGGTAAAGGGGGCGTTGAAACGTATGAAATCAGGCAAGTCGATAGGGCCTGATGACATTCCTATTGAGGTGTGGAGATGCTTTGGAGATGCAGGGATAAGATGGATAACTAAGTTGTTCAATAATATTTTCAAATCAAACAAAATGCCAGATGAGTGGAGGAGAAGCATTTTAGTTCCAATCTTCAAGAATAAAGGAGATATTCAAAGTTGCACAAACTATAAAGGAATTAAGCTTATGAGTCATACAATGAAGCTTTGGGAGAGAGTTTGCGAGCAACATTTGAGGAGGTTGACAAGTATCTCTAGGAATCAATTTGGTTTTATGCGTGGAACGTCAACCACTGAGACGATTTTTTGGTTAGGCAACTTATGGAGAGATATAGGGAGCAGAAGAAAGATCTCCACATGGTTTTTATTGACCTGGAGAAAACTTATGACAGAGTGCCGAGGAGGGTTATGTGGTGGGCGCTAGAAAGGAAGAGAGTGCCATCAAAATATATTACCCTTCTTAAGGATATGTACGAGGGGGTTGTGACTAGTGTTAGGGCTTGCGATGGTGAGACAAGAGACTTTCCAATTAACATAGGGTTACATCAAGGTTCGGCTTTGAGCCCCTATATTTTTGCATTAGTGATGGATGAAATCACAAAAGATATACAAAGGGAGATTCCCTGGTGTATGCTCTTTGCCGATGATGTTGTGCTGATTGATGAAAGTAGAATAGGGGTTAATCGACAACTGGAGTTGTGGAAGGAGACCTTGGAATCAAAGGGTTTCAGGCTTAGCAGAACTAAAACAGAGTATATGAAGTGTTAGTTTAGCAGTGTTAGGTCATATGACGGAGATGTTACCCTGGCCAGTAGAGTAGTACCCAAGAAGGAATCGTTTCGATACTTAGGATCTATGTTGCAGTTTGATGGAGAGATTGATAAGGATGTTAGTTTTAGAATTCAAGCAGGACGGGTGAAATGGCGACTAGCATCTGGCATTCTCTGTGATCGGAAGATTCCTCAGAAGCTTAAAGGAAAGTTCTATAGGACAGCAATCATGCCTGCAATGTTATATGGTGCAGAATGTTGGCCTACTAAGAGGCAGCACGTCCAGAAGATAAGCGTAGGAGAGATGCGGATGCTGCGTTGGAGTTGTGGGCATACCAGACGAGATCGGATTAGAAATGAGGATATTTGGGAAAAACTTTGAGTTGCACCTATTGAAGAGAA
>JASFAX010003386.1:0-42617 GCA_030737875.1 Allium sativum | reverse complement strand
GCCCAATCATAAATTGGCCTAAATTCATATGCCTACATAATTGTCATGATTCACAACATATACTCCATGTTTGCATAAGCGCAGAATATGGACATAATTTGCCATATAACATATGTTCCAATTTTTGTTAAACTAGCATCTTACAGCAGATTCATATATAAATTATACCAAATATAACCATTAATTTCAATGCATGCCATATATCCAAAAATCCCTATTTCGGTGTAATCACAATAATAGATATCCTAATTAATGTAAATCTTTACACCTAAGTTTCCATATCTTCTTCTTTTTGAGTCATGAATCATTATGCAAACTATACTCAACAATATAAATCTTTAAATCATATCTTCTAAAAATCAGATCTTGACTTTTATATGCATTTTGTCCAAAGTCTCAAATCATATGTAATCTTACAATGGTTCCTCTTTTCTTCTATCATAGAATATGCATAGATCCAAATCTAGTTTACAACATATGCTCATTAATTACAGTTTTAAATTACAACATAACTATGCATAGAACATGCATAAATTATATGTTCATAGTCAAATTCATGCATATGTCCAATATATTTTATGCCTCAGACCTAAAGTCATATATTCAATTTAGTCTTGTCAAATTTCGCATCATTCATTATTTATCCCAAAATTTGCGTTCATACGTTCATCTCTTATGAGATTAGGCACAGGCTCGTGGTAGCCTGGCTATAAAAACAGAAAAGAAGAAAAGGGATACAGAACAGTCACAGAAAAACAAATCTGACAGAAGAGAATATATATACAATCTCAGATTCAGAATTAAAAACATATCAAAATTATAATTAACGTTTATAGCGGAAAATAACTGTACTTGCCTTGATTGGATTAAAGAAAGAACTTTAACTTGTTGTAGAATCTTTGCAGAAACTTTAATCTCTAGTTTGAATTGAGTTGCTTAGGCTGATGTTGATTATCTTCTAGTTTTAATTCCAGCAGAGCAGCGACGCCATTTTTATTTTTTTATTAGAAGAAGAGAGAAATGGAGGCTAGAGAATTGTGTAAGAAACCTAGGTAGAGTCTAGGGTCATTTTTATAGAGTTTATGAACTGATTAGGACCATCGATGTTGCTTGGATTGATCGTAGCCATTCATTCGAAAGAGAGACCAATTAGAGCCTGCCACCTAGCCCTAATGACAAAGCAGACTACAGAAAATCGACCAACATAGAATAGGCCAGCCAGGTTGGGCTGGGTTCGACCTGGCTCTGGACCAGGTCGACATGCCTGTCGATAACCCTGTCGATAGCCCTGTCGACCTGGCTAGACCAGGTCGACAGCCCAGTCGACCTGGGTGCATTAGGCGGAAGTTTTCCCGCCCTGGCCAATTGGGCCCGATTTTGGAATTAAAACTTATTTTTCTGAGCTGTTTTATTCTGTTCGAATTTTAAACTTAATTCAGAAACTTCCGAAGGCCATATCTTCTTCATACGGACTCCGTTTTTCGAAAACTCGGACTCTATTTCGCGTATTTTCCCGAGACGAACGCAATGACGTATCCCGTTTCCCTTAGTTCTTTGATTTGAAATTAATTATACTTTAATTTGTGAATTTCAAATTTATAGAATTCGCGGGGTGTTACATTCTCCCCCGCTTAAAAGGATTTCGTCCCCGAAATCTTCAAGTTAAGAAGAATGTGTCCTACCATCCAATCACCCATCTACTCAACCATCATCCACAAGCATCCATTGTCCTTAGAAAACTTCTAATGTTGTATGAACATATGCAAAAGTGTGTGTATATGTTCCTCACCTAATGCAAAGATCAGGCGGTCTACTGATTCAGTTGACCTCCTTAATGCGAATTATGTCAGTGCCACGAGTCCAACATGTATGCAATAGAATTCTGATGATATATATTATTTCTATATGAGTGCACAACCATTCACTCAAATGCAACATCCATGTGCTGAATCAACCATTTTGCATCCGCAAGAATTGAAAAATGCTCACCCATCCATATGCAGTATGAGAGTGTTTTCGAGCCGATCTAGTGCCTAGTGTGTGTATATGCATCCACGGGCAACCACTAGCAACCACTTGCATCCACTTGCAACCATCAAACATAACATGTCTCAAACACATGTTTACACCCATTAGTTTCTACCTAAAGTTCAAATATTCGATCGATAGGATACAGTTGAATGATGGAAGCGAGTACAGATAGAACGAAAATTTGGTTCCCATTAGACATGGGTCCTAAGTATCGGCCCCAAAGACCGAAACCAATATCAAATTGACACCCCACGAACACTCAGAATGTATGCATCATACTTGACGCCTAACACAGATATCCCTCAAACCCCAGTCTCAAACAGATGATCCATAACCCTTATGGGTCTGAGTCTATAGCGGAATTCAGAAATAATACTAGCATTAAAGTGCAGAGTATCGATTACAAAATCAAAATACCAAAATCAGAAAAAGTCACAATCAGGTAAAGAAATTACACCTACTATAGAAATTTTCCTATTTCTATCCTAGCTACTAGCCTCAAGATGTTCGCCTGCCCTCCTTGTCCTCGTCTCTTCAGGCAGTCCCTAGTGAAGTGACCCATCTCCCCACAGTTGAAGCAAGCGCCCTTCCTCTTTCTGCAATCCTTGTTCAGATGAGTTGAGCTCCCACAAGTAAAGCACTTTTTCCCCTTCTTATCTTCAGACTTCTCATCCTTCTTTTGTGTTTCCTTTTTGGGCCCCGCTTTCTTATTCTGTGGTTCTTCCTTCTTTGTCTCTTTCGGGCCCTTGTCTTCCTCGTGCAGTAGTGCTATATCCACCAATTTCTCGTAAGTTGCTCCCATGGGTACGTGGGTCATGGCTAGGCTGTGCAGTGGCTCATTCAATCCTTTAACAAAGCGGAGAGCCTTTTTATGCTGAGTGTTGAATAAATCCAATCCGAATCTTGCTTGTTGGTTGAACTGGTTGACGTATTCCTTAACCGTCATACTTCCTTGCTTAAGAGACAAGAACTTTTCCAATTGTAAACTTCGTTCAGCTTGCGAGAGGAATTTTGTCTCAAACCTTGTTCTGAAATCCATCCATGTCTCAACCGGCCTCTCGGCGTTAGTGACTTCCCACCAGTAGGAAGCTTCGTCTTTGAGCAGCCATACTGCCAACTGTACCTTCTGCCTATCGTCCACCTCGAAGATAACGAATAGATCCTCAGTTTCTTTGAGCCAATTCCTTGCTTCTACGAATGATTCAGTTCCTTTGAAATCCTGCCCACCCATGGCCCTAAAATCTCTACAGATCTTTGAGAAAGCAATTGCACGAGGAGGGGGTGGAGGAGGGGGATCATTTGCTGGACCTGCAGCGGCGGTCCTAGCCTCAAGATATTGACGAAACCAACCGGGTACATGAACACCCTCTGGTATCTCAGATGCTTCAGACATGCTGGAACGAAAAAGGAAAGGTTCAATACAAAAAGGACTGAAAGAAAGATATATGGCTCTTGGGGATCATGTTATTCAAAATAAGCTTTATTTTTGAAAATACTTCCTTTCAAAACCTCTTTTTTTTTTTTTTAAATCTGGTAACCTTCAGCTCTGATACCAAGTGTAACACCCCACCTCCGTTAAGGTCACTCACAAAGGGAATGCCTTAACTTTGGTGGAGCATTTTAGTAAACAGAACAGAAACTTACAAGACAGATAAAACAGTACTTGAAAAATTTTAACTTTATTACAGCGGAAACAGAAATTAATATGGTTACATCCTTTCAATTTAGTATTCAAGTACAAAATATCAGTCTTGTACAAAAGCCTTCAAAATGCATAGTTTAAAATCATAATCCCCATGGAACGGAAGCTATACAGAGCCAAGCCATACTTTAAGCACTTCGAGCAAAGAGAAATCCGGATCAAGCTAAAGTATTTCCCTCCTTGGATAACCTGGGGGGGAAACGGAAGAAAGGAGGCGAAACAACAAGGGTCAAACAAAAAGTCTGGCAAGTCCAGTGACTTTCAGCATATGAACAGATAATAATAATATGATATGAACATAAAACTGGATGTGAGATAACTATAACAGGTGTAGCAGATATAACAGAAAAACAGAATGATATAAACTATTATTTTACACTTCTCTGCACTAATACTAGTATAGCAGAATTAGGTGTCACCCTAATGTCTAAATTGAAGCAGGAACGGGTACAGAATACTTTAACAGAAACAGAATGCTAATAATGGGCCTTTACTACCCGATCAGAAACAGACAGAAGAAGAAACGGATTTATCCCTATGGAGACAGAATGTGGAATTAGGTGTACACTAGTAATGGGCCTTTACCACCCGAACAGACGGTACCACACAGAAACAGACAGGTGTTACCACCCAACAGAAACAGACGGTACCAACAGAAACAGACAGAACTAAGCGTACCCTAAAACCCTACCCCAAGCGATCGGCTCCCTAATACATAAATATCCTGTGTCGGCCCCACAGTAGGGTGTATCACTCCCTAAAGTGACAACCAATTGGCACAGACCTATTTACAGATGTCACGACGTCTTACATCCTCAGAGGCAGACCGGGATCCATGCACGCACATGACCCGGTTGGAACGCACCATCAACACCCCTCGCCATTATCAGAATGAACCACTTATAATTAGTTCAGTAAGCGTGCCCGGACCCTACCTACTGTTGGGTCAAAGTTTTGACACCAGAAAGGGTTACTGACTAATATGGGTCCCAAACAACAGATGACACAAGTAACTCCCCTCCTAACCTTGTGTCCCCAGACTAACAGATTTCAGATTAACTTGTTTACAAGTTCAGACATACAGAATTCAGATTTACTAATTCACAAATTAAGTTAACAAGTTTTCAGACTAACAGGTCAGATGTACAGATTTTTCAGATTTGTCTAACTTTGTATTGGGCCTACAGATTCATGGACGGGTTTTACTACATCTATTAATCCCTTTGGTTTAACCCTATTTTCCCCAATACGTTTTAGACGTCATTCTTATCTTAGATTTTGCATTAATTAATTATTAATGCACAGACCTCTCACATTAGGTCGGTAGCTTGTGGCCGCTGGACATGCCGGGCGGTTCCGGGCAGACTTCTGCCACAAGCCAGACCTAACCTCGTGTCTTACGCATGTTATGACTAACTTCTCACATTAGAACCTATTGTTTGTGGCCACTGGATGTGCCGGGCGGTTCCGGGCAGATTTACGCCGCAAACTCATTCTAACCTCGAGTTAGCCATGTTTATTTTTGCGGCCAATTAATTAATAATTTACCGTTTATGCGCACGCCCAATATATATGCCAATTCAGATTATATCAATAACAGGATGATTATATCAACATAGCAGATAACAGATTTTATATGACTTAACGGATTTAACAGATTTAGCAACTTAGCAGATTTTGGCATATAACGGGTTAGGCATTTCAACCGACAAATTTAACAGATTAGGCATTTCAACCTAATTAGCAGTCTAGGCAATATAACAAAACTAGTAGTTTAGGCAACTTGACAAATTAGCAGATTTAGCAAATTTAATATTTCTAAAAGTTCTATTTACATGCCTTGCCCAATCATAAATTGGCCTAAATTCATATGCCTACATAATTGTCATGATTCACAACATATACTCCATGTTTGCATAAGCGCAGAATATGGACATAATTTGCCATATAACATATGTTCCAATTTTTGTTAAACTAGCATCTTACAGCAGATTCATATATAAATTATACCAAATATAACCATTAATTTCAATGCATGCCATATATCCAAAAATCCCTATTTAGGTGTAATCACAATAATAGATAACCTAATTAATGTAAATCTTTACACCTAAGTTTCCATATCTTCTTCTTTTTGAGTCATGAATCATTATGCAAACTATACTCAACAATATAAATCTTTAAATCATATCTTCTAAAAATCAGATCTTGACTTTTATATGCATTTTGTCCAAAGTCTCAAATCATATGTAATCTTACAATGGTTCCTCTTTTCTTCTATCATAGAATATGCATAGATCCAAATCTAGTTTACAACATATGCTCATTAATTACAGATTTAAATTACAACATAACTATGCATACAACATGCATAAATTATATGTTCATAGTCAAATTTATGCATATGTCCAATATATTTTATGCCTCAGACCTAAAGTCATATATTTAATTTAGTCTTGTCAAATTTCGCATCATTCATTATTTATCCCAAAATTTGCGTTCATACGTTCATCTCTTATGAGATTAGGCATAGGCTCGTGGTAGCCTGGCTATAAAAACAGAAAAGAAGAAAAGGGATACAGAACAGTCACAGAAAAACAAATCTGACAGAAGAGAATATATATACAATCTCAGATTCAGATTTAAAAACATATCAAAATTATAATTAACGTTTATAGCGGAAAATAACTGTACTTGCCTTGATTGGATTAATGAAAGAACTTTAACTTGTTGTAGAATCTTTGCAGAAACTTTAATCTCTAGTTTGAATTGAGTTGCTTAGGCTGATGTTGATTATCTTCTAGTTTTAATTCCAGCAGAGCAGCGACGGCATTTTTATTTTTTTATTAGAAGAAGAGAGAAATGGAGGCTAGAGAATTGTGTAAGAAACCTAGGTAGAGTCTAGGGTCATTTTTATAGAGTTTATGAACAGATTAGGACCATCGATGTTGCTTGGATTGATCGTAGCCATTCATTCGAAAGAGAGACCAATTAGAGCCTGCCACCTAGCCCTAATGACAAAGTAGACTACACAAAATCGACCAACATAGAATAGGCCAGCCAGGTTGGGCTGGGTTCGACCTGGCTCTGGACCAGGTCGACATGCCTGTCGACAGCCCTGTCGACCTGGCTAGACCAGGTCGACAGCCCAGTCGACCTGGGTGCATTAGGCGGTAGTTTTCCCGCCCTGGCCAATTGGGCCCGATTTCGGAATTAAAACTTATTTTCTGAGCTGTTTTATTCTGTTCGAATTTTAAACTTAATTCAGAAACTTCCGAAGGCCATATCTTCTTCATACGGACTCCGTTTTTCGAAAACTCGGACTCTATTTCGCGTATTTTCCCGAGACGAACGCAATGGCGTATCCCGTTTCCCTTAGTTCTTTGATTTGAAATTAATTATACTTTAATTTGTGAATTTCACAGTTATAGAATTTGCGGGGTGTTACAGCTAGGGTTTTATTTTTTCCAGAAACATATTTTTATCAATCATGGCGGCACCTTCGTCATTTTGATTTTTTTCTACTACTCATTCCATCGACCTAAAATTTTCACTTCTCAGAATTTTTTCAGTGACTTAATTAGATCCTTCCTTTATTTATATGATGAATGTTTCTTCTTCAAGGTAATTTATACGTTTTGATATTATTATTTTTCGGTTATCAATTTTTACTCGATCTTTGTTGATTGATTAATCTGATCTTCTTTAATTGTACAGTTTTGTCGATGGACTGTTTATTAATTATTGTATAAAGTTTTAATGTTATTATAGATCGTACAGATTTATTTATTAAATTTTCTGTATATTTGTTCTATATTTGGAAAATGTGTGTAAAAATATGAATATGATCATACAAATATGCAAATCTTGTTAAAACACGTGTATAAGGCTTTGTCTATATTTTGGAACTTTGCGTATAATTATGCATATATTTATATAAATGCATTGGACTATACATCTGTTTCGAATATCTGTTTGTGTGCGTCTAGTTGTTAGTTGCATACAAATATGCATATATTCTTAATATATGCATATTATAGTGTGTAATATATGCATATATTCTTAATATTTATAATTATTTGATAATTTTTGTGTAATTCAATTTGATATTAGGCTTGTTAATGTTTATTCTCTTCTTCGTATAACTATGATCATGCTGATATTTGTATATTACTGCTGTTGAAGTTTGGGAATGTTATTTGTTATTATATTTCGAATTCGTGTATAAAAGTATGAAAACGTTTGAAATTTTAGCATACAATTATGCAACTATTTGGTACAATACGTGCTTACTGGTGTTTTGCATTTATTCTGGAAAATTGTGTCTGACTGTGCATATATTTTGTATATACGCACTAATATATGCAAATCTTTCGAATCTTTGTTTGTATGTGTGTCTAACGAAAAGGTTGCATAAAAATATGCATATTTTTTTAATATATTTAAAAAAAGTTAAATTTATTCTGAAATAAAGTATATGCAACAGCATTAAATTTTTGCACACATGTCTGCAACTGTTATTGTTATTATTAACAATATTTGCATAATTTTGTGCCATTATTAACAATAATTGTACACTTTCGTGCATATGTTCAGAATATTTGCACACGTATGTGCATGTGTCAACTTTATTTGCAAACTTTCGTACGTTTATCCAAAATGCTTGCACACTTTTATACATACAGTCAGAATGCTTGCACACTAGTGCACACATATTTATAACTTTTGTACATTTAATAACTTTTTACTTCTTATTAAAGAGACCTATGCTGGAAGAAGATCTTGTGGTAGGTGTTGAAAAAGAGGGAGCATTAGTAATTATGAAGCAGTTGTAATTACGAAAACAAACACAGTGATTAAAAGGGGAAAAGTGGTTTTTATAATTTTTTTTTTAAAAGTTGACTAATATTATGTTTTCGATTTGGTGGACATGATTATGTAGTGTCTAAATTGAATTTATTTGGTATTTTATGTATTAGATTAAATTGTTCTAATTTCTCATGACATTATGAAATGTTGTGTTCTTGTGTATAGTTATTCATAATATTTTTGCATAATTACATGCATTTTTTTAGTATTATTGCTTAGTAACTGCAAATATTTGCAGAATTACTCCAACAGACGATGATATTTTTATTAAACATAGCTATATGGAAGTATTATTATTATTAGTTGCATACATATATGCAAATGCTCTAAATGTTTGATGTTTGAAGTTTTTTGAATACTTGCATATGCTTACGCATTTTTTTCAAATTATTGCTTACGTAATAGAAATAATTGCAGTATTAATCAACAAGCTGATGTTGTCTTTGATGTTTAGAATACTTGTTGTATGAACAGAACTGCAAAAGTATTAAAGAATATGGTAAAAAAAACTGCAAACATGTAACGACCAGGGATTTTCGGCCCCGAAAATCGACATAAATACCTTTACCATAACTCATGCCGACCTTTCAAACACCGAAAACACTGGACGTTATTAGAAAGAAATTAGAGGGTGAGATAAGAAAGGGAGAAATATTAGAATAGAAGAAGAAGGAGAAACAACACAACACAGAGTGTCACATCGCAGTGGAACAAAATATAACACAGAAATAAAACTTTACTAAGAGCTTTTAAAAATACTTACAATATCAGAGTACATTAACAAATGGACAACTATAATAATCTGTCCTCATGCACAACACAAAGCGGAATAGTAGCTATAAAATATCCTACGTCTGGACTGTTCCAGCTCGTCTCTTCACGGCGGCGATAACCTGAACCTGTACAATCCGGTCTAACTCGAGTATTTAGAAAATACCAGGTCAGTCTGGTGAACTAGAGTGAGATACTCTCGCACAGTATTAAGGTATCACACAACTTGATTTTTAAATTAAAATCCTTTCAAAAGCAAAAGGGTAATCGGAAGACGAAATCCACACAAAACACAGACGGTTTTCACCTTACGATAACCCAAACCATTTTTGAAACCAATATATTGTCTGATATTATAATAATGTCTATTTACAAGTAAATATCTATCTAGTGGAACGCTTGCATCTCATGCTCCACATATATAGTATACAATCAAAACCGCAGGCGCTTATTGGAAATTGGGTTCCGACGATGACAAGGTATGGGACCACCTACCGATAGTGTATATCTAGAGGCGAATACACTAGGTTCAACAAGAACGTCTTGTAATCCGGCCCTCATATGACCGACCACTCATTTCTCTTGAGTGTATCGAATGTATATCACCAACGGTTGGGTGTGACCCACCGTTTCCCGAAAAGGGACAGCATCGAAATAGATTAAAGAGGCAAATAGATTTTCTTTAGATAGGTGATTATACACCCTAATGGGGGCAACCCACATAGTCAGGATGCCTGCCCGATTTTTGTCATTTCCCGGTTGGTGTGGCTTGAGGTTGGAATTTTCTTAACAACACCTGGCCACCATTCACTTTGAATGCCACATCGTCAGATCCGCCAGATATCACCAATTGATGTCCACAAAAATACTCTAGTTAGGAGCTAACCAACCATAGCACGTTTGAAGAAATCAACGTCTGTGATCCTTTGGAAATTCTCTGTCAGACACTCGTCCATACAAGTCATCCAGGAACTGGATGAACCGAAAGTACTCTCCTACTGCATCTCATATAGGAATCACCCTATGGATCAGTAACGAGAAGTCCTTGCAACTCGTAGATTCTGACCACGACAGAACCACGGTACATCTCTGGCCGCAGACCAGAGATTATTAGCAGTTCTTCCATTTACGAAAATCCACGGTCTTCAATGCTCCATCTCGATGATCTTCTGGTTTCTTCACGTATTGCTTAGTCAGAAAGGTTTTCGAATATAAATTCGATCCCGGTCTTTCCGTACCAACCATAGTATTGGACATATTTGATAGTCGATGATTTAACTATCAAAATAAACAGTGTTTCAATCATGACAACCTAATTAGTTCACTGGTTCAATATTCGGTGTCACTTGGCCTTTTTATTTTAAACAAATGTGATTTCAACACATAAATCTTTCGATATTTTAAATATCATTTTCTTGCTTTCTTATTTAACATAGGATTTTCTTTAACAAATTCTCTTTTTAATACTTAGGAAATCTTATATCAAATTCAATTTCCATTTTCACTTGGAAATTAATTCACTTATTATTGGAAACAACGTTACAAAATATCTTTCTGTCCAATACTTGAAAATGATAACCAATGCTTATTTATAAAATAAATCTATTTAAATACTCAGCTTTACATTTCCTTTTAACCTCGTGAATATCATTATAATTTACGCAATCCTCTTTCATTTCCATTTTACTTTGAAATCGTTATTTATATATATTTTCAAATTTTTACCAAAATGTTGCGTCATTATTTCTCTAATGATATAATAAATTTCACTAACCTCTTTTACCATTACAACTTATATCATCCTCAGAAAATCCTGAAGTCGTTCAAGTTGGGGTATTTAATTACCTCTAAGACCTTGATCAACAACGTTCATATCTTCAGACAGATACGAGTTGTAATTCAAAACCCATGTCCTATTCCAATCTCACCACATATCCCATTTAACTATTTTATTCGGATACGGTTTCATAAACCTTTTTACTCCTTGACAATCCCTTCCTTGGATATTCCCGTCCTTTCTTAATTTAATAATTAAGTAACTTCTTTATCAACATCTCTTTTAACTCGACCATTTTAATCAAGCTCATTTATAATTCGAATTTGGTTATCAAATCCTACAATCCACCTTTTCACCAATTTCACCTTTACTGGTCCCTTTTCAAAACTATTCAAACATTCTCGCTTTGGAAATCTTAATTCAACTTTCCCAATTTTCCAAATCTCCACTTTTCAGTAACGTTAATTTAAAATTAATGATATAACACCTCGACCCTCTTTTATATAACTCTGGTTTATCATAAACTCTTTTTATCTAAATTCCCTTTTACTTAATTCAATTAATTAAGCAACATTAAAAATTAAGTCATCGTCTTCGTTTAAAATTCTCTTTATAACTTTGTTATAAAAATGAGGGTTTTAAATATAAACCCCGTTCATACTTCTTTCACCAATCAATTCAATCTTATTTCAATTCCGATTACTTTTAAATAAATTTCAATTAAAAAGGAAATTTCCAAAATTATTATTAATTAAAATAATAAATTACTTCAATAGTTAACTACTTCCATAATCAATTCCTTTATTTACTAGAATAAATATTAATTCCCTTTATAAAGATCCTATTAAAATTTAAAACAATATTCGCTAAACTATTCTATTTGATTAATTCAAATCGAATTATTTGAAATTAATTCCAATTACAATGGTTGACTTAGTCAATTTAAGGCACGATTATTTCGTTAACCCATTTCAAGCTATTCTCACTTTGAATAAAATAATTAATAATATAATTAATTTAAATAACTCCATATAATTTATTCTCTATAACCAATTTTCCAAATTTTAACCTTTAAGGTTAATTTCTATTCCCATATTTATAAATCTAATTAATCTTAGAATTTACTTTGCAAAATCTATCTTTAGTTATAAAATAAATTTTATAACTACATCTCTATCGACTCACCTGACGGTGAATCAATATAAACAAAATGATTTATTTTTAGGCCATTAGCTGCCGATTACTCAACCAATATAGCCCATTGGTTAAAACACAACATATGCTGACTTTCAGTCAAATGATCACTACTAAATCAACAACCCAACCATGAGAGTTGTCATATGATAATATGAAAATAAATAATATATTTGAGGAATCCCGTTGGATCCTTCCAACCTGTTCTTCCCTGTATAAAATGGTTATCACAAATCAGATCATTCAATTCTATTTAACTAATAAAATAAATAACGACCATCAAACAATTCACAATCAATTCAAATAATTCAACCAATTTAAACACGTTTATTTTATAAACGCGACCAACAAGGTACGTTACCTTTATTGGAACCAATCGTTAAAAATAATGATTTTGGTATTTCACTGAAATTAAACAACAGTTTAATTTGATCAGTTAAATCAGCAAATAGTCAACCATTTGCAAACAGAGCACACAAAATAAAAACCCAATTTACATATAATACAAATGGGAAAAATACTGACTGAGTTTAACTCACCTTGAGTTTATTCCGACATTAAAATGCTTGCTTTTAATTAAATTAAACCGATGTTTAATTTAATTAAGAATTCCTGTTGCTTCTTGTGCTGACAAAATATGCTCCATCTCGAAGCCCTTGTCTATACAGTTCCAACGAGGCCGATCATGCTCAATTCTGGTCATATACACTATTTAACTAATAAGATTTGTGAAATAATTTAATTAAACTAAATTTTATAATTTAAACTACATGGGACTTTTCCTTACCCAAACCAGTCTGCGTCAATACCAAAATCGTATACTACGGTTGTTGTTCTTCCCAATTGTAAAACAAACGAACCAGAGAAATCATGGCTCCTTCATCCCATTGTCTTACGTTCCATCCGTTAGCAAAACAATGTTACCTTCCACGTCCCTTGTTTCATACCCACGGTTTTCCTTTTCCATTTCCCAATACCTGCGGTGTTATCCAAACCTACTTCATGCTTTCTAATCTTCCCAACCATTTTTATTGCACTTTCATTTTCTTTCATGCGCCATTCACTTTTGATCAATCTGCTACTAGCCTTCAACACATCCATCCTTTTTGAAATGAAAACAGGGCACGCTTTTTTGTCCTCTAGCCCACACGTTGCCTTACATCTTAGACCTTTCCATTCTTTTTTTTTCCATTTTCTCTAACACAAAAGCCCAAGACCATATTCCTCTAACCGGCCACATCCCTCCCATACACCTTTCTTCCCACTTCACCTGTACTTGCATTGCTCCATCAGTTACTTGCCTGCTTCATTCCTCTTTCTATCGTTTTATCCCTCTTTTTTTTCCAAGTATTGTTCCCCTTTGACCAAACCTCCATTAGTAAAACACAAACTTTACCTTCCCTACGCTACCATTTGAATTCAAGCTCCACCTGCTTTTTGATCTTCCCTGAAATAAAAAGCTTCAGCTTTCTCCTTACTAGTTCGGCTTTCCTCCTCCAACACACCTGAAACTACTCACCATACTCACACCTTTCCACTGGCTTGGTACTATCTGATGAACGCAGGTGGCCTTTTGATTTTTGTTTGAAAGAGGGAGCTGTTGTTTTCGTTCATTCATGAAGATGGGGGTGATATTTGTTACTGAAAGGAATTTAATACAGAAAATAGAATAGTGGATGTGCGTATTTATACATGTAAAAGCCTTGGCACCCACGGTGAGCAACAATAGGATGTATAAAATAGGATAGGGGAAAAGAATATATAGCAAGTCATGTAATTTCATCATGTGTTTTCTTTCGATACAGTAGTAGGGTAGCTGGATGGAAAAGAAATTCTGGGGTATGGTTTCGGGTTTTTAGTGTATACTCATTTCAAGAAAGGTCTGTGTGATGGTGTTTATGGCATGAGGAAGATTACCTCTTAGCTGTGGGATTTGAAAGCACAATGTATCGGATTTGAAAACTCATGGCAGTGGTATAAGATAGGCAACAATGGATTTGAAAACTCATTTCAGTGGTATAGGATGATCTGCACCTATTTGCATGTGCTTTGTACTTGAAAGAAACTTGTACCACGTTTTCTTAGGGATGAAGCCTTTTATATTATAATATAACGAACTCCTACCGTCAGCTTTTTAAGAGAAAAACATTTTATACGACCTTTGTTTTATGATAAAAGAGCTAATCTTGATGTAAAAACGTATTCCGGACCCAATGGGACAAGTTTCGTCCAATTCCTACATCGTTTGGAAAAAAATTCTTAAGAAAACCAGAAATAAACATGGACTAAATATTTCCACGATCACTAGATAAATCAAATCAACTTGAAATCTCGATATCCTACAATAATTCTTCAATACGAACCCAACGGCACCAGTTTTGTCGCATTCTGAGACTGTTTCCCCGGTAGGATACTTTTACGCGCACCTCAATGCCATTTTTGACACCAAATTACCCGGTCTCTAAAAATAACAAATACCTATCCCGAGTCTAATCGACGCTACGAACTCAACGGAATTGGTTTCGCAGCTTTATTTTATCGTCTGTTCAAATTAAACCCAAATAACCCTTTATTAAATTAAATATGCGCAATAGAAATTGAACGGGCATTTACGGCTATCGTGGCCACATATAACATCGGTTTGCCACGCCATTCAACATCGTACAATAATTTAACGATATGGTTCTAATGAAACTGATTTCGTCAAAATCTGAGTCCGTTTGCAAAATGGTTATTTTAAAGGTCGAGTTTTGAATAATGATTTCCACAGCGACCATTTCAAATTTTTATTTGGTCATAACTAACAAATTACAACACGAAATCTGGATTTTTCTCTTTTATATGAAAATTATCATCAATATGGTTCTAACATTTCTCGTTTCATGGAAATCCGACTTATATCGGCTCCTGTATTCTCAGTTGAAGTTTAAAACTCCAAATTACGAACTACAGCGCGATTTTGAGCTCGTTTAATATTATAAATAAAATTGACGATCAAACTTCTTTTAAAAAACGAATTAAATATTAAAAATCCATTAATATTCCAAATATAATATTTAAAATAATAAATTAAATTAAATATTTGAAGGCCAAAATACGGTTCGTTACATTCTTCCTCCCTTAAAATAATTTCATCCTCGAAATTGCTAAGGTAAGAAAGAATATTACAAACCCATTACATTTACAAAAACAATAAATTTAAAACTCGATTTTTAATTTCCAAAAATAATCTAATTGGTTGTGAAACAATTTAATTCAAATAAAAGAATTTTCCCAAAAATCTTCAAAAAAAAAATTCTAACACCTCAAATTTTTGGCAGAGTTTCCCCTATACGGAGGACATCTGCAAAATCGCAGGTTCAAGAAATATATATCCATCGACCAGTAAGGTCTGAAAAATTCAAAAACCAAATTCAAAACACAAATAAAAACCAAAATTTCATATTCTGCATAGGCGTACCTTTTTGCGAGCGTTATTATGCGGTAAGCAATATTTTATATTCGAGCTGGCTTAGTTATTATGCAGCTCTATTCAAACTGGATTCGATTACTCCAGAATTTTCTCTTGAATAGGTTTTAAAGCTGAATTGGCACTTCTGCACCTGTTCTCAACTCAAATAAATTTCATTAGTCCCCAAAAGAACATCAATTAGGTTCGAATATCCATATCACACAATCCAACCAGTTCTACACACAATCAAATCCACATGAGATTATAATTATTTATAATCACTTCATTTATTTCTTTAATTATACATTCGGGTATATTAATCTGGATTGATTTATCCAAATTATTTATTTCATATTGGTTTTAGACCAAGTTTATCATTTCAGATTTATTCAAGAAATCAACGACATAATCCAAACACATCATTCAAATCAACATTAACAAATCTAATTGATTTCCCATATTATAATAAATTGAGAAAATCATTACTTTTATTATAAAATTAAATAGGCAAAAATAATTTCAAAGATAATCTTATATCAAATTACAAATACGCGCCCTCATATATAAAACCAAATCAATCTAGGGTATTACTAACCCCATCTCTATCGAGTTATGCCACAGAGCCAAGGTTGTCACTAAACCAATAGCTCTGATACAACTGTAACGACCAGGGATTTCCGGCCCCGAAAATCGACATAAATACCTTTACCATAACTCATGCCGACCTTTCAAACACCGAAAACACTGGACGTTATTATAAAGAAATTAGAAGGTGAGATAAGAAAGGAGGAAATATTAGAATAGAAGAAGAAGGAGAAACAACACAGCATGGAGTCTCACATCGCAACGGAACAAAATATAACACAGAAATAAAACTTTACTAAGAGCATTTAAAAATACTTACAATATCGGAGTACATTAACAACTGGACAGCTATAATAATTAGTCCTCATGCACAACACACAATAGAATAGTAGCTATAAAATATCCTACGTCTGGACTCTTCCAGCTCATCTCTTCACGGCGGCGATAACCTAAACCTGTACAACCCGGTCTAACCCGAGCATTTACAAAATACCGGGCCAGTATGGTGAACCAGAGTGAGATAAACTCGCACAGTATTAAGGTATCACACAACTTGATTTTTAAGTTAAAATCCTTTCGAAAGCAAAAGGGTAATTGTAAGACCAAATCCACACAAAACACGGACGGTTTTTACTTACGGTAACCTAAACCATTTTTGAAACCAATATCTTGTCTGATATTATAATAATGTCTAATTACAAGTAAATATCAATCTAGTGGAACGCTTGCATCTCACGCTCCACATATATAGTATACAATCAAAACCGCAGGCGCTTATTGGAAATTGGGTTCCGACTATGACAAGGTGTGGGACCACCTGCCAATAGTGTATCTCTAGAGGCAAATACCTTGGGTTCAACAAAAACGTCTTGTAATCCGGCCCTCATATGACCAACCACTCATTTCTCTTGAGTGTATCGAATGTATACCACCAACGGTTGGGCGTTACCAAACGTTTCCAGAAAAATGTGACGACCACAAAACCCCGTACTGCGGTGTTAAGGGTAATCATTGGAATATAACACATAAACAGATAATAACAGAACAGAAATAAATAAATACACTAGATGATGCACAATAGAATATACTGGATAAACGAAATCATCAGAGTTACACAGTATATAGGATCATACTTAGTACAAATACAGTTTAGCTATACTTAGATGTCTACAGCGGAAAACAAACATAATATGTACAATAGGAGCTGAATAGCACAAAAAGAGATAAATGATAGAATCCATCTTCAGCTCCAGCTATCCAGAAAAGACCTGCTAAAACTTGAATACAAGGCTGCCCGTGTAGAAAAAGGGGCGCCCGAGTTTGCAAGTGAAACAAACTACGAGTCAGTCATGGGGCTGGTATGAGAATTCTACTTAATACATTTATAATATGGCTAATCACAGGACCACGCCACTTTCGCGGAACGGGTTCACTCCATTGGATTGCCAGTGCTTTAAAACAAATAATTCTTTTAAACATCGCAAAGCTTTTTTTAAAAATGAAGCCATTATAAGACTCAGTTCCCATCACACAATGCAACGCAAACCGAAGGATAGAGGTTTACCTTATAATGGGCAAAATATGATTGATACGAATAAAACAAAAGCATCTGATATTACTACAAGTGTTTATATGTTTCAAAACAAATTTCAAATCATAAGTATCAATCAAAGATGGCATGCGTACCATATATCATGTCGCCATATATATATATATATATATATATATATATATATATATATATATACATACATATACAATCAAAACCGCATGGTGTCGTATTTGGAAATTGGATTTCCGTCATGAACCAAGGCAAAAGATAGTCCTTACCGACTTCGAGACGCTCTAGCCCATGTCTCAGGCAAGTACTCAGTCAAGCCTTTGGATCGTCAGGGCCGGTCCACCGATGTGGATTAAAATGCCTTAACACTGCTTTTCCCCACCCTATGGGGCGTCAATGAGCCAACGTATGACTCCATCGGTCCCGGATCGACCAATAAAACCGAGGCACCTCGCAACAGCAACAACCACATAGGTGAAAATAATATAAATGTCAGCCAATTCAAGCACCAACACCACCTCTAGCTAGAAGGAAACACATGCCCTCCCTGATGTCCTCTCCCATTTCTGGTTCATACCGGGGTGTGAGGCTCGCGAATTCACGTTATACACAAAGTTAAGCCACACAGGCGGTGCTTTGATCATCACCCTCAATACTTTGCTTTTCAACAGAGGCCCTGATCACTGCATCTTAGCATGCCACGCAGGCAATTCACACCGTGTAATTGGTGATTATCAATCACACAGAATGAATACCAATTTCAAACACACAGTCCATTTACAAGTCCGTTCTGGGTCTGAACGAAATCGGAGGCACTATATACCTCGCATACCCATCAATCTCCACGTACGTCTGGACGATCACCACTCATTATCCTTATTTTGGGGTGCCTCTCAATCAGGACATCAGTTACCATCCAAACGAGATGAAGATCTCCGGTCTTCGACCACCGTCTTCATCTTCGATTTCTTATCGTCGATTCAGTTATTCAGAATGGGATAAACTCTGTCTTTCTGAGCAACTCGCGTATATAATAAAAAAGTGCTACACAAACACACATACGCCTTATTCAAATTCATTAGTCACTAACCGTAAATCAGTAAGAGAATGATTTCCCAAATGTTAACCCCGAAGGACGAAACCAACATCAGATCAAAACCCAGGAAACCATTCGACTTAGCCAACCTTCAGCTAGTTTCTAAATTTCACATTCCATATCATTTATAATATTTTATAACGATTTATCGCTATTTTTATTTATTTAAAAAAAATAGCCAATTTATTCAAACGACGCTTTAGGCCATAACGTGGCCGTGGCGCTGTTTTTCTTCAGATTTGATTTACACATATCTGAAAATCTAACCGTTGGATCTTCACAAAATTTATATCATTAGAAAGATCTTTTCAAAACGAATCCAACGGTTCCTGTTTTGGGAAAATACGACAGTCGGATCCCGGTATACTCGTTTGAAGTTTCGATTTCAAAATACGAACTACAGCGTCGTTATTCGATTTAATTTGATTATATTTATATATATATATATATAAATATAATCGATTCTGGCACTGTTTTTCTTCAGATTTGAATTAAACATTCCAGACAATCCAACCGTTGGTTCTTTACAAAGCTGATGTCGTTGGAAATATATTACCAAACCGAACCCAACGGTTTCGGTTTCGGGAAAATCCGATAGTCGGATCTCCCGCACTAATCTTTTGAAATCACGGTTTCAAAACATGAACTACAGCTTTGTTATTCAATATATTTTAATTATATATATATAATCGATTCTTCGATTTCAAAACTATATGCTTTTCACACATTTGATAAAAATGATATTTTTATCCAACAGACATTCACTTCGACACTTCACTATTTTTACAAACTCATGTATATAGTAAAAATGTGATTTTTGCTGTAAAACAATTTATTTCAAAACACGACTATTTTATATAGTTCATATAGATGATAAAAATATGATTTTTATTATAAAACAATTTATTTTAAAACACGAATACCATTCAATACATGAATTTCTATTCAACGAATGAATTTCTATTCAACACATGAATGTTTTCTATAGTTTGTATATATATAGTAAAAATGTGATTTTTTTTGCAAATTTTTTTTTTCAAAACACTACTATTTTATATAGTTCATATAGATGATAAAAATAGGATTTTTATTATAAGGCAATTTATTTCAAACACAAATACCATTCAACACATGAATTTCTATTCAACGAATGAATTTCTATCCAACACATGAACGGTTTCAACATATGAAAATAATTTCAACAAATGACAATAATTCTAACACATGAATATTTCAGAAAATTTCGGCAGCATAACGACAGGGTAGTTAAAACCGGGGCCGTCCCTAGTACGGCACCTCGCTCTACCTTAAAGCCTCGCAGCTTTTGACAATGGGGATTTGATGCATCTAGTTTGCACGTAGGCGACATGTTTATTTTTTTTCCATTTCCACAAACTAATCCTATGTGGATTCAACCAAATAATTCTCAACCACAAACGGGTATTTTTCAACCACCATCAATCAATTTCAACCACAAACAATTCTAATCAACCATTCGTTATCAACCAATTTTCACATCAATCATAACCAATAAATATCGTCCATGGTTTGTGGACGAGGGGCGTATATACATATATATATATATATTAAATAAGCATTTCACTTCTATTTCAACACATATATAATTTTTACAACGCAAATATAACTTATATGTCGAACGTACAACTTATACAATGTTTATACAAGAGATGTACAACGCTTATATAATTCATACATCGACTATATAATTTATACATCGTCGTTTTCCATATCGTTTATAATTTAGAAATCTCACTTTGGGTTCCACTCCACCAAAAAAAGCAGAAGGCTCAGAAAAATATGAGGTCTTTTCTAGAATGTAGAAGACGTCCAAACGAGTCCACTGTAACGATCTCGGAATTTCTGTAAATATTATTATTAATAAAGAATTGAAAAGGAAAATTTATAATAATAATTAAATAAAAATAAAATACTAAATTAAAAGTAAATCTTTGAAATTGTAATATTACAGTGTTTTGTTTTAGCGTTGATCGGTTATAGCGCGCATTAGACAAATTTTATGAGTAGCTTATGTGAACCAAACATCGTCCATTAACGCAGATAGGCAGTGTCCGTTCGTATTTAACAGAAGAGTTACGGTTGTTGAACTGATTAACGAAAAGAAAAAAATGATGAGCGTTGCACCCGAAATTTTATATATATATATATATATATATATATATATATATATATATAGCATGCAGTCAGTAAAGCGGTTAGCGGTCGATACTGGGATTGGGGCGAAACGGGTGTACGAAATTTGGACACCATACTTGAACGCGTGGCATGGCTCTTGAAGGACGCGGCATGCAAATTTGCATGCAATGAATAGCTGTTCCTTACATCTTATTTTCGGCTAACACTTGTTATATTTTCGGAAGACCTCTTGCACGTGTACTTCTCTTTTGAGATCCACCTTTCTTTACTACTTTTCCCATTTTTCCCTCATATTTTATTCGGCCATACCCTTCTCCATTTTTGCAATCCACGTCCTGATGCAAGCCATGCAAAGTCCACATACCCTCTTGCAATGCACGTGTCCTCCCTTCTTTCTTTTCGGCCAACACTTGTCAAATGGAAGACCGCATGCTACACGTGTATTTCCTTTTGGATGCCACCTCTCTCTAGTTCTTTTCTTTTATTCCCTGTTGCATTTTTGTTTGTTCGGCCTTTCCTTATTCAGCTAGCATCCGAGCACCCTCACCATTATCTTCCCGCGTCCAAAGCAAGCTCCAGCACGTCCAAGTTGCACCGCAAGTCCTTGTGCGTGAGGGAAGTCTTCAAAATCAAGTCCACTCTATTTGTTCCGGGCTGTGAGTTTTCTTTTGTTTCATTTTGAGCAATGCACTAATATATATGTATATATGATATACAAACCGTTTGAGTTGGTGCCTAATCTTGAAACCGTGAATTCCGAAGTCCATTCTTGTTGATTTTGACTGTTGCATGCAAAGACACATTGTTGCATGGATTGTCGTAGCCAAACTCTTAAGTATTCTATTACGGTTGAAGATATGTGAAGTCATAGGGTAGTGCTAATGTTAGTTACGGAAATTTTAGTCCAATTTCTGTTGTCATGCTATTTGCGGTGCATGTGCACTTCGAGGTTGGAGTATACACGCGTTGTCCGGCACCATTTGAAAAAAAAAGAGAAAAAAAAGAGAAAAAATTGGAAAATAGAGCGAGATCATTGATTTGTTTTACACTCATCTGTCGGTACACAGCTTTGTACAACACGTTAACAGTGGGGTACACAAGCGGGTCTCGACAAATGGTGTTGTGAAATATCCTCTCAACCGTTCGCTGGTTCATGCACAGTTCAGAACTGATTAGCCGCAGATTTTAGTCAACAAAAAAAATCTTTTGTTTTAAAAATTTTCGCATGAATAAATGTGTTCGCTTTTCTGAGAGAAATCTCGTTGTTCTAGGTAGCGCAAACTCCTCCGAATAGCGGTTAGCATTGTTCTTCTCAGAGTGTGTCTTCTCGTTCGCTACGAAATGTGAGTTTTCTCACGCATGACTAATTTATTATTAAGTGAATTAGAAATTTGAGATGTTGATTCAAATGTTAAGGTGCTCTGGATTGTTTGTTCATGGTTGTGCACATGCTACACGCGCACCGTTCTTACATGACACTATGAATGGTTGTATGATATGTTATGTTATTATTCTCAACATGCAAGTACCTAGTTTAGAAAAAAAAATGGGTTGAAACGATAAATACCCGAACCCCTGCATGTTCGAATTGGTTTGGGATACGGGTTGAAATGATACACACCCGTGATTCGAATATTTGTAAGAACGGATTTAAATGATAAAATATCCGTGTCACTTGACCGTAGGTTAGGAAAATATATATACGGACACCGTGGCCAGTAAAGTTATTTTAAGATATTATGGCGTTGGTGAATGGATTTTTGAAATTTTCAATACAAGGATATGTTAAATGCCAGCCCATGGACTGGGATTGGAACTGGACTAAAATTATTTAATAAAAACAATAATTTCATAAAGACTATCTTCCCCTTACTTGATTTTTGTAAATCTTTCCTTATAAATAATTTGATTTCTTCAACTATATTGATTAGAATAGTTTTCATATATATATATGTATACATGTTTCCCACTTAATATATATATATTTCAACTTAATTATTTAAATATATATTTATTATTATTATTACAACTTAACCTTTTTTTTATATATTATTATTATTATTATTATTAGTATTATTATTATTTTCAAAAGCTTTGTACAATCCAGTCTAGTGAATTTGAATGTTCAAATTTAAGATTTCAAATGGCTGACACAGAATTGTGGTGAATATGGATTTTGAAATCTTAATCAAACCATTGGAAATTGATTTGAGTAAATGATTTTGGGAGATACCTGAGTAAAGTATTGGCGATACTTGAATATGATTTTTAAACTGATGGCCATGGTGTGAAAAACGTAAGCGTTGTTTGTTAAAGAGACCGGAGTCGGTAAGTGGCATACTCTCTGTCAGTGTCGATACCACTTTAACAACTATATACGTGGTGACGTGTCCAGAAAGAAGCATGAAGACTTGGGGCGATTTCTGGATTTGAAGATGGTGAACGATAACGATATGGCCTTGACCTTCGGGTCATAATTAGATGACTAAAACAGGAGCTATACCGTGACTAATTGAGGTAGCACCTTTGATCGGACACGTTTCTTCGATACCATTTCTATGACTATGTTATGATTTGGGGTACCCCTTTTGATTTGGGAATGTGTTCCGAGGTGGGCGGTAGTGGCTGCTATGCGTTACCACCGGTCCGGGAGTGCAATTGGTAGAATCCTACTCTGGTATTGCCTCGAGTGCCTTGTCATTATATCCTAAGCGAGCCCCATACGATTTTTCTTTGGTGTTGCTTTCTATGGAGTGCCCTCTGATAACACCAGTACGGTAAATTTACGGTACTGTATAGACTGTGATGCCTATAAACGGTGTAAGGGTAATATGGTAATCCCACTTATGCTATTTTCATTACTTGTACTTTATTGGATAGACATTATCATAATAGCGTACTATTATATGTATTAGTTCCACGGATCCTTAGAGGATAGAAACCCCAGACATCCTTTAAGTTACTGTACATTTTTGTGAACATGTCTTTTATGCTAATTTACTTATATGAGAATATTAGTCCTGACTCGAGTGTATTGTTTCTTTGACTTTATGCTTGGGTCAGCTTGAGCACCTCCGTTGTTCGTGACGCATTTGGGAGATTCGCATCTTTTGGACCATCTGCAGTTAACAGCTTCTAGTTATCTAAGTTATCCAGGTTACTACTAGTTATCTATATGTACTCTATTTTGAATGAGCTTATGACTCATTATGTACTTATATGTATTATGTATCGCGTATGAACCTATATACTACTGTGTTCCGCTGCTAGTTACTCTGTTCCTGTGTCTGTGATTCTGTGTTCTGATTTGCATTTACCTCAATAGCTAAAAATAACAATTCACGGTTTTGAGCGATTCAGGTCTGACATGAGTGGGTTATTGTCGATTTGAATGGTTCGAAATTGTGGGTCGTTACAGTTGGTATCAGAGCCGAGGTTTAACCTTAGCTGTTGAGGTAAATAACTCATTAGAGATAGGGTGAAAACACCCTAGAATGAGTAAGATCAGTATCAGGATCCAATCTTTGTGAGAGATCGTATTTTAAAAGTACAAGTATTTCAGGAAAATGAAAGTTTTCAAAGTATTTTTTTTATTATAGAACTTCGACTTAAGTCAAATTCTTAGCCTTGTTCTCGACGTTCCAGATGGCTACCAGACGTAATACTGCTAGAGGCCGATGTAGGTGTCGTGGAGGCCACCCAGTGGAGCCTGAGCCACCAGTCGCGCCAGCCCAGCCCGCTCTACTTGTTAGGTTTACCAAGCTTTGTAAGGAGTACACTCATCTGGGAGGCGTTAAGTTTTCGGGTTCCGAATCGATCGTCGAATCCCAAAAATGGTTGGATGAATTGGAAAGAATATTTTCTGGCTTAGAGGTTACCGATGCATAGAAGCTTCGGATGGCCGCTTGGCGGCTTAAGGATACTGCAAGGAATTGGTGGGAATCATTCACTACTCATACGACTGGGACCGACATTACATGGCAGCATTTTAGGGATGCTTTTGTAACCAAATGGACGCCTGAGTCCGGAAAATCGAAATTGTATCGAGAATTTATGGATCTTAAGCAAGGCAACATGACATTTGCGGAATATGAAAGGAAATTTGATGAGCTTTCCAAGTTTGGTCCAAACTTGATTGGAACACCATTTCAGAAAAATGAGAAGTTTATACTTGGTGCACGTCCGGAATTCTACGAGCATTTGATGAATTATCTTAACCAGCCATTCTCAGAGCTCATTAACTATGCCACTAGACTTGAAAATTCTCCGAACCTCAAAGGAAAACAAGTTGCTCAGGTGCCACCATCTCAGGGGTCGACAAGCAATTCAAAGAAGAGGAAGGCAAAGTATTGGGCACAGAGGAAGCAGCAAAACGTGCAAGGAGTAGGATATCATGCTCAGAGACCTCCCCCTGATCTCTCGAATGTTCGTCGTTACAACTACCAGCAATTGGGTCACTACTCTAACAATTGTCCTAACCCCCCTAAAGCTCATGTCCCGCCAACTCATGCACCTCGCAATGATCTTTGCCATTCTTGTCTTCAGCCTGGACATATTAGCAGAGACTATCCCACTCAGAACAAAAGAACCACATTAGGAGTTTTTGCTATGACATCTCCCACTCCTCCCACCGGTGATGACACTAAAGGTACGCTTTTAAGTGTATTCACTTTATTTTCTCATCCTGTTCGTGTGCTATTCGACACTGGTGCTTCACATAGTTTTATCTCCATGGATCTTTGTAATGAATTTGAAAAAGCTTTAGAACCCACTTTAGCATCTGAATCGTTGTGTGTATCCAATCCAATTGGAGGCCTAGCCCATCTTAGTAGGATTTGTAAAGGGGTTAAACTTCTTTTTGACCTTTATTGTTTCACTAGTGATTTCTATGTTCTTGGTTTTGACGCCTTTGATATTTTACTTGGCGACGACTGGCTGAAAAAGTATAGAGCATAAATCTCATATAGATCCCGAACTGTTTCTTTAATAGATGACAATGGAAATGAACTAATGATCGTATGTCGTATACCAATAGAGTACGCGGGAAGCTTTATCTTTTCACTTGATTCTTATCCCGACGATCCTAGTTTCACACCGACTGTTCAAGATTTCCCCGATGAGTTTGGTGAAGTAATGGGCCTTCCGCCTAAACGAGAAATTGAATTCCGTATAGATCTCATCCCTGGAGCACGTCCTGTAGTTCTCCCTCCACGAAGAATGGCGCCAAAGGAAAAATTTGAATTAAGGGCGCAAGTAGAGGATTTACTTTCGAAAGGACTCATTCGATCAAGTTTTTCTGAATGGGGAGCCGCTGTGGTGTTTGTAACCAAATCTGATGGATTGCTTAGGATGTGTGTCGATTATAGAGAACTAAATAAACTCACTTTAAAGAATAGATACCCGATGCCTCGAATTAACGATATGTTCGATTAGCTCTATGGAGCTAAAGTTTTCTCTCAACTCGATCTTGCCTCTGGTTTCCATCAGCTTAGGGTAGCTGAGGAGAGCATTCCTAAGACCGCCTTTCGTACAGAGAATGGTTTCTACGAGTGGTTGGTTATGCCATTTGGTTTAACTAACGCTCCGGCCTATTTCGTTGATCTCATGAATCGTGTTTTCTGCGAAGTTCTTAACAGATTCGTCCTTGTTTTCGTTGATGACATTCTAGTCTTTTCTAAATCTGAAAAAGAGCATGAGTCGCATTTGAGATATGTTCTTGGAACTCTCTGTAGCCACCAATTGAAAGCCAAATTTGCTAAGTGTCATTTTTGGCAGAAGGAAGTTCGGTATCTTGGCCATATAGTTTCTGGAAATGGAATTTCGGTTGATCCAGCCAAAATCGCTGCGATCAATGTAAGTCATATCTTTTCCCTTTCTTTGTATCTAAATCTTCTTTTGCTTTGATTCGATCTTGCTCGGTTAGTTTTCAGGATTGGAAAGAACCCAAGAATCCAACTGAAATTCGTAGTTTCTTAGGGCTCGCTGGTTACTATCGAAGATTCATAGAGAATTTCTCCCGTATTGCCGCGCCATTGACCGATTTGACAAGGAAGAATGTTAAGTTCGTTTGGAGCGACAAGTGTAAAGCTGCATTTGCAGAGTTGAAGGAAAAACTGACTTATGCACCTGTTCTTACCGCCCCAAATGGAAATGAAGGGTTTGTAGTCTATACCGATGCTAGTAAAGAAGGATTGGGGGCCGTGCTAATGCAGAATGGAAGGGTGATCGCATATGCTAGCCGACAACTCAAGAATCATGAAGTCAATTATGTGACACACGATTGGGAGTTGCTTGCGGTAATGTTTGCCTTGAAGTTATGGAGACATCATCTTTTAGGAACCAAGTTTGAAGTATTTACCGATCATCAGTCTCTTAAGTATATATTCTCCCAAAAAGACCTGAATCAAAGACAAGTTAGATGGCTTGAGTATCTCGCTTCCTTTGATCTTGACATTAAACACACTCCGGGAAAGGCAAATGTAGTAGCTGATGCACTGAGTCGGAAGAAGGCTATGTTATGTCAAATTTCAGTGTCGTTACCCCTTATGGATCGCATCGCAGCAAAGCAAGATGAAGATCCAGAGCTTAAACTTATGAAGGGAAATGTTCGTAGGGAAAGAAGGTATAATCACAATGGAAGAGGGGCTCAAATTGATGACAAAGGGATTTTAAGGATAAATGGCCGCATATGTGTTCCTAACGTGGACAGCTTAAGGCAAGAAGTGTTAAGGGAATGTCATCAATCCAAACTATCTATTCACCCAGGAATACACAAGATGTACCAAGATATGAAAAGGTTATTTTGGTGGAGAGGTATGAAGCGAGATGTTTGTCGTCACGTTAATAGATGCATGACCTGCCAGCAGATAAAAGCAGATCATCAAAAGGCTGCTGGATTATTACAACCTCTCGAGATCCCAAGTTGGAAATGGGATCAGATTTCCATGGATTTTATTGACGGTCTCCCCAAGACAAGAAAAGGAAACGAAAGTATTTGGGTAATTGTGGACAGATTAACCAAGTCAGCACATTTCCTGCCTTTCAAAGCAAGTCGTACCGCTGCAAGCCTAGCTGAAGTGTATATGAAAGAAATTTTTAGATTACATGGAGTCCCATCTAGCATTGTCTATGATCGAGATCCTGTTTTCACGAGTATGTTTTGGAGCGCATTTCAGGAAGCTTTGTGTACTAGATTAAATCTTAGTACTGCCTACCATCCACAGACAGATGGTCAAACAGAAAGACTGAATCAAGTATTGGAAGATCTCCTTCGTGCTTGTATTCTCAACTATGGAGGATCTTGGGAAGATCACCTTCATCTCATTGAATTCACATACAATAATAGCTACCAGGCTAGCATTGAATGTTCCCCCTTTGAGGCCTTATATGGAAAACCGTGTAGATCGCCTGCTAGTTGGATTGAACAAGGAAATCGTTTGCTTCTTGGACCGGATATGATCATGGAAGCAACGCAAAAAGTTGCTAATATCAGAAATAAGATAAAAATTGCTCAAGACCGTCAGAAGAAGTACGCAGATAGAAGAAGGAAGAAGTTAGAGTTCGAGGTTGGAGATCAAGTCTTTCTGAAGATCTCACCATTAAAGAATGTCATTCGTTTTGGACGGAAAGGAAAACTAGCTCCCAGATTCATTGGGCCGTTCCGTATTTTAGAGAAGATTGGTTCATTGGCCTATCGCATTGAGTTACCTGAGAAGCTTGCAGGAGTGCATAATGTGTTCCATATATCCCATCTACGGAAATCTTTGCATGATTCTTCCTCTTATGTTCAGCCGACTGCACTTGATAATTTGGATATCGAGCCAAACTTAACTGTGGAAAAGAGACCTTTGTGTATTGTTGACAGAGGTACAAAGCAGCTGAGAAGAAAATCAGTAAATTTAGTCAAAGTGCAGTGAAGTGAAGATGAACGAGATTGCACTTGGGAGACGGAAGAAAATATGCGTGCTTCAAATCCGGAATTATTTTCCTAGGTAATATTCGTTGAATTAATCTTTTATATCTGTCGATTTACTATCTACTCTTTGACCGATTTCTTTTCGAGGACGAAAAGCTTTGAGTGGGGGAGGATGTAACGATCTCGGAATTTCTGTAAATATTATTATTAATAAAGAATAGAAAAGGAAAATTTATAATAATAATTAAATAAAAATAAAATACTAAATTAAAAGTTAATCTTTTAAATTGTAATATTACAGTGTTTTGTTTTAGCGTTAATCGGTTATAGCGCGCATTAGACAAATTTTATGAGTAGCTTATGTGAACCAAACATCGTCCATTAACGCAGATATGCAGTGTCCGTTCGTATTTAACAGAAGAGTTACGGTTGTTGAACTGATTAACGAAAAGAAAAAAATGATGAGCGTTGCACCCGAAAATTATATATATATATATATAAAGCATGCAGTCAGTAAAGCGGTTAGCGGTCGATACTGGGATTGGGGCGAAACGGGTGTACGAAATTTGGACACCATACTTGAACGCGTGGCATGGCTCTTGAAGGACGCGGCATGCAAATTTGAATGCAATGAATAGCTGTTCCTTACATCTTATTTTCGGCTGCTGTTCCTTACATCTTATTTTCGGCTAACACTTGTTATATTTTCGGAAGACTTCTTGCACGTGTACTTCGCTTTTGAGATCCACCTTTCTTTTCTACTTTTCCCATTTTCCCCTCATATTTTATTCGGTCATACCCTTCTCCATTTTTGCAATCCACGTCCTGATGCAAGCCATGCAAAGTCCACATACCATCTTGCAATGCACGTGTCCTCCCTTCTTTCTTTCCGGCCAACACTTGTCAAATGGAAGACCGCATGCTACACGTGTATTTCCTTTTGGATGCCACCTCTCTCTAGTTCTTTTCTTTTATTCCCTGTTGCATTTTTGTTTGTTCAGCCTTTCCTTATTCAGCTAGCATCCGAGCACCCTCACCATTATCTTCCCGCGTCCAAAGCAAGCTCCAGCACGTCCAAGTTGCACCGCAAGTCCTTGTGCGCGAGGGAAGTCTTCAAAATCAAGTCCACTCTATTTGTTCCGGGCTGTGAGTTTTCTTTTGTTTCATTTTGAGCAATGCACTAATATATATGTATATATGATATACAAACCGTTTGAATTGGTGCCTAATCTTGAAACCGTGAATTCCGAAGTCCACTCTTGTTGATTTTGACTGTTGCATGCAAAGACACATTGTTGCATGGATTGTCGCAGCCAAACTCTTAAGTATTCTATTACGGTTGAAGATATGTGAAGTCATACGGTAGTGCTAATGTTAGTTACGGAAATTTTAGTCCAATTTCTGTTGTCATGCTATTTGCGGTGCATGTGCACTTCGCGGTCGGAGTATACGCGCGTTGTCCGGCACCATTTAAAAAAAACGAGAAAAAAAAGAGAAAAAAAATGGAAAATAGAGCGAGATCATTGATTTGTTTTACACTCATCTGTCGGTACATAGCTTTGTACAACACGGTAACAGTGGGGTACACAAGCGGGTCTCGACAAATGGTGTTATGAAATATCCTCTCAACCGTTCGCTGGTGCATGCACAGTTCAGAACTGATTAGCCGCGGATTTTAGTCAACAAAAAAAAATCTTTTGTTTTAAAAATTTTCGCATGAATAAATGTGTTCGCTTTTCTGAGAGAAATCTCGTTGTTCTAGGTAGCGCAAACTCCTCCGAATAGCGGTTAGCATTGTTCTTCTCAGAGTGTGTCTTCTCGTTCGCTACGAAATGTGAGTTTTCTCACGCATGACTAATTTATTATTAAGTGAATTAAAAATTTGAGATGTTGATTCAAATGTTAAGGTGCTCTAGATTGTTTGTTCATGGTTGTGCACATGCTACACGCGCACCGTTCTTACATGAAACTATGAATGGTTGTATGATATGTTATGTTATTATTCTCACCATGCAAGTACCCAGTTTAGAAAAAAAAACGGGTTGAAATGATAAATACCCGAACCCCTGCATATTCGAATTGGTTTGAGATACGGGTTGAAATGATACACACCCGTGATTCGAATATTTGTAAGAACGGATTTAAATGATAAAATATCCGTGCCACTTGACCGTAGGTTAGGAAAATATATATACGGACAACGTGGCCAGTAAAGTTATTTTAAGATATTATGGCGTTGGTGAATGGATTTTTGAAATTTTCAATACAAGGATATGTTAAATGCCAGACCATGGACTTGGATTGGAACTGGACTAATATTATTTAATAAAAACAATAATTTCAAAATGACTATCTTCCCCTTACTTGATTTTTGTAAATCTTTCCTTATAAATAATTGGATTTCTCCAACTATATTGATTAGAATAGTTTTCATATATATATATATATATATATATATATATATATATATATGTATACATGTTTCCCACTTAATATATATATACTTCAACTTAATTATTTAAATATATATTTATTATTATTATTTCAACTTAACCTTTTTTTTATATATTATTATTATTATTATTAGTATTATTATTATTTTCAAAAGCTTTGTACAATCCAGTCTAGTGAATTTGAAGGTTAAAATTTAAGATTTCAAATGGTTGACATAGAATTGTGGTGAATATGGATTTTGAAATCTTAATCAAACCATTGGAAATTGATTTGAGTAAATGATTTTGGGAGATACCTGAGTAAAGTATTGGCAATACATGAATATGATTTTTAAACTGATGGCCATGGTGTGAAAAACGTAAGCGTTGGTTGTTAAAGAGACCGGAGTCGGTAAGTGGCATACTCTCTGTCAGTGTTGATACCACTTTAACAACTGTATACGTGGTGACGTGTCCAGAACGAAGCATGACGACTTGGGGCGATTTCTGGATTTGAAGATGGTGAACGATAACGATATGGCCTTGACCTTCGGGTCATAATTAGATGACTAAAACAGGAGCTACACCGTGACTAATTGAGGTAGCACCTTTGATCGGACACGTTTCTTCGATACCATTTCTATGACTATGTTATGATTTGGGGTACCCCTTTTGATTTGGGAATGTGTTTCGAGGTGGGCGGTAGTGGCTGCTATGCGTTACCACCGGTCCGGGAGTGCAATTGGTAGAATCCTACTCTGGTATTGCCTCGAGTGCCTTGTCATTTTATCCTAAGCGAGCCCCATACGATTTTTCTTTGGTGTTGCTTTCTATGGAGTGCCCTCTGATAACACCAGTACGGTGAATTTACGGTACTGTATAGACTGTGATGCCTATAAACGGTGTAAGGGTAATATGGTAATCCCACTTACGCTATTTTCATTACTTGTACTTTCCTGGAAAGACATTATCATAATAGCATACTATTATATGTATTAGTTCCACGGATCCTTAGAGGATAGAAACCCCAGACATCCTTTAAGTTACTGTACATTTCTGTGAACATGTCTTTTATGCTAATTTACTTATGTGAGAATATTAGTCCTGACTCGAGTGTATTGTTTCTTTGACTTTATGCTTGGGTCAGCTTGAGCACCTCCGTTGTTCGTGACGCATTTGGGAGATTCGCATCTTTTGGACCATCTACAGTTAACAGCTTCTAGTTGTCTAAGTTATCCAGGTTACTACTAGTTATCTATATGTACTCTATTTTGTATGAGCTTATGACTCATTATGTACTTATACGTATTATGTATCACGTATGAACCTATATACTACTATGTTCCGCTGCTAGTTACTCTGTTCCTGTGTCTGTGATTCTGTGTTCTGATTTGCATTTACCTCAGTAGCTAGAAATAACAATTCACGGTTTTGAGCGATTCAGGTCTGACATGAGTGGGTTATTGTCGATTTGAATGGTTCGAAATTGTGGGTCGTTACATCCACTGTCTCTTGTTTCACTGAATTTTATCAGCAAATGAAAAAGATATGATTTTTACAGTGAAATCAAAAACCGTAGCGCTTTAAACTGCTATAATATAGTTTTTATAATTTCCAGCCGTTACCTCACTGATTTGTTCAAGAGTAGGTTTTGAATTTTCGCGAGATCCGTGTAGTGTTGCGTAAATCAGCCACAGCCACGCTGTAGAGGGGAGAGACGCGCGGCGAACGATGGTGGTGCTTTCACCTGCGATCGCCGGTGGACGGGCAGATCTCGGCTGAGGCAGCGGGTTTTCTCAAGCTCGATTCTCGAGCTATACGCAATAGGGGTGGGCCAAATGGGTATGGATGAAGAGGGAGGAGAGGGCTTTCAAGATCTGTTGGTGGCGGCGGGAAAATGGCAGGCAAGTTTTGAGGAGGTCCGCCGTATATCTCGATGAGAGGAAGAAGACAGGGAGAGAGAAAGAGGTCGTGGACCAATTGGTTTTTTTATTAATTTATATATTTTTAAATTTCTAAAATACCCCTTGAGACACATGAACACCAATTCCAACCAAACGACTGTCGTCCCTAGCTAAATACCCCCATTCCGAACACAATGGGATATGTTTCGTAGGCCCATTCGACTGTTTCAGTCGGTTTTCCTTCAAATTAAAGTATAAAACATTCAATTTTTAATTTAAACGTACATTTCAATTTGCCGGGGCCACAAATTGATTCTAAAAATTCCAAAAAAATAAATTTAGCTATGTTTTGACAATACGGTCCCAACAAAACTAGTTTTGTCGCAATCTGAGACTGTTTGAAAAATGTCCCATTTCTGGTAGATCCAATTTAACTGTAATTGACCAAAACACGTTTTCCTTTTCCATGCTCACATATTAACTTCAAAAATTATGAACTTTGAAACCTAGCAATAATTTGAAATCCCGGATCCAACAAAAGTGGTTTCGTCGAATTTTGAGGTCGTTTGCAAAATGGCCATTTTCTGGTCGATCCAATTGAATAGAAATCGACCAAACACATTTTTTTTGCCACGCTCACATACTAGCTTCAAAAATTATGAAATTTGAAGCCTAGCAATAATTTGACATCCCGGATCCAACAAAAGTAGTTTCGTCGAATTCTGAGGTAGTTTGCAAAATGGCCATTTTCACGGGCTATATAAACTCTGTAGCGACCTTTCTGAAAATTCATTTGGCCAAAACTTTTACTTTCCGCTATGAAACTTCGATTTTTCAGATTTGTTAGAAAGATATTCACTAATAGATTTAAATATTTTTGGTTTCACTCAAATCCGTTTTGTTTTGCACCCGGTACAATCAGGCAAAATTTGAATTCAAATTTTGAAACTACCGCGCCATTTCAGGCCTTGTTTATAATTAGAATTAATTATATTCATATTCAAACGTCGATTCAAACTTACTTTTCATCATTATTATTTAAAATATTTATTTTAAATATTCAAAATACACTACAATAACCAATTTAAAAAAATTTAATTGGTTCAGATTTTCCGAGTTGTTACAATCACCCCCACTTAAAACTTTTTGTCCCCGAAATTGAACAATGTCGAAAGTGGTTTGATTAATCAACTCTACTTCCAATCTGGCTTCCATTCTCCAACTTTTCAGTTTCTGAGAATTCTCAAATTCTTCAGAAAATTGGCTAACACCCGGAATTTTCAAAAAATTTCTCCCTAAACTCCTTTGGACGGGGAGGGGTTTGGAAATTTATTGGGCCGTATTAGGTACCCAATAAATCCGATAAATCATATACATATTTATAGTGATATATTCTAGTGTTTACAAGGGTGCGTGTATAGATAATAACTCCAGAGAATAAATTCTCGTCACCCTGTCCAAGCCTTAGGGAGTGTGTATTTTTAATTGCTCTAGAGAATAAATTCTCGTCACCTCGTCCCATGTGGGAAATAAATAATCCATGTGTCGTATCTAATAACTAAAGAGATGTGATTATTGTCAACTCCAGAACCGTGTGGGGTTTTTATTATTCTGGCAATTTACCGTTACATTTTATATGGTCCATACCAGTCATCAGTTCAACCTGTAATATATAGTCATCGCCATACAATCCTCTCGCTCGTATGGTAAATCTTCCACCTCGTCACACAAGCTCCAAATGTGTAACACCCCGTGTATTTTATAACAGTGAAATTCACAAAGCAAAGTATAACTAATTTCAAAACAAAGAATTAAGCGAAACGGGATACGCCATTGCGTTCATCTCGGAATTCTACTTGGGATAGAGTCCGAGTTTACGTAAAACGGACTACGTATGAAGAAGATATGGCCTCCGGAAGTTTCAAAATTCAGTTTAAAATTCAAACAGACCAAAACAGCTCAGAAAAACCAATTTGAAATTCAAAATCCGGCCCAATTGGCCAGGGCGGGAATTTTCCAGCCCAAGGCACCCAGGGCGACTTGGCAGTCGACCTGGGGCTAACCAGGTCGACTGGGCATTCGACCTGGGTCACCCGTGTCGACTGCCAAGTCGACACGGTGTCGACTGGCATGCCGACCTGGCCACTGAGCCAGGTCGAACCCAGCCACCCTGGCTAGCCTAGTCTGTGTTTGGTCGATTTTCTGAGCCTTGCCTTGTCACTAGGGCTCGGTGTCAGCTCCTGGTTGGTCTCTTCTTTGAACGAACTGCTATTATTAAACCAAGCTCCATCGACGGTCCGAATCAACTCAAAAACTCTATAAAAAGGACATAAGACTCACCCTAATACACATAAACAAAAATGGAGATGAGACCGTCATGCTGCTGAGGAGAGTTTAGGAATAGCCATTAGAAATTGAGAGACAATTAGGAGATAAATCAAAAGCTTAAAGCAACGTTAATCAAATCAAGGCAACGCCTACAACAAAGGATACCATGTCCAAATTCAGAATTCAGATTCCTGAATTGAAGATTCGTCATACGTTGTAAGTAGAGTGATATTCCGATGTGAACTAAATAACTGCGTTGATTTGTGTAAAGTGAGAAATGGAATTGTGGCGATAATAATCTATATTTGTATGTTTCTTTGATTCTAGACGATTTGGAAATGTTATGGTATGCAATTGGATATTTGCAAGTATATGATTCATGTTAACAACCATATGTTATGGTATTTTATTTGAGATTCATGCAAGGATATGAATCACCATTATGCTAATATGATATACAAACCTTTATGATCACTTTTACTATGTAATTGGACTTGACTAAGTACTATGGTTTATATGAATCCATGTTGGAATTGGCAAATCATACTTTTGTATTAGAAACAAAAGTAAGCATTTTTATGAACATGATCAAACTATGTTTGGTGTTATGCCTAGTTGAAACCATATCAAACTATGTTTGGTGTTATGCCTAGTTGAAACCATGTTAGGCCTATGTTGTTATAAAAATCATATGATGGTATAGGTAGCGCATAAATTAAGTTAGATTTATATTCCCATTTGCAAGTTTACATGAATAAGATTAAAAACCATGATTTATGTTTAGGTATGCTTATGCCATGATTATATGAATAGAATGGTTCATGTTTAGGTATGTTTTCGCCATGATTATATGAATAGAATGATTCATGTTTAAGTATTGTTTATGCCATGATTATATGCTATTACAATGCAAGTTCACATATGCCTAATTCATGTTAATTGAATCGTTATGTTGCAAGTTCATGCGTTGACACTCCCCTTTTTATGTTACCTTATAAACACCACGTTATAAGCCTCCCCTATTCATATGGCTAAGTTGGGTTTAAATATTAAACCCAACATATCTTATATTGTAGTGAATGTGTAAAACGGGGGTAACGACGTTTGGGTTAAAATATAGAACATATGTGTGGCATGTTTGACGCATGCCAACAACTTTGAAAATTAATTAAGTGGCATAAATAAAATTTAAACAAATAAAGATGAATTTGAATAATGGGCCGCAAATATTTACATATAAAAAGAAAAGAGATAAAATATGTAAATGTTGAAAATACGATGTGTTTAACCCGAGGTTGGATTGAGTTGTGATGTAAACCTGCCCGGAACCGCCCGGCTTTCCAGTAGTCACAACAATACCTATCCAATGTGGGTGGTTAAACACGGAACCCAATAAAGACCCGAGGTTAGACTGAGTTGTGGCGTAAGACTGCCCGGACCCAATCGGCAACAGGCAGCCACAACAATACCTGTTTAATGTGAGAGGTCAAGGCTTTAATAAGACAATTAAGGATGAGTCAGGATTGATAGGATTAAGTAAATTAGATTAATACTTAATCAAAATGGAACATGCTAAACTATACAGACTGATTGGGGGTTAGGTTTACAAAACACTTAACCAACTTAGCATGTTGGCTAGAAATAGAAAACTTAGTAGCGGGGGACCCTTTCCAGCAGTAACCCTACAAGGTGTATCAGGATACCATGAACTAGGCAGGGTGGGGCACGATTACTGGGCTGACTGTAAGAGGTCAAATCGACGGCGGTGGTGCAGTAGTGTAGATTCTAACGGGGTACGGGCGTGCACACACTCCGGTGTAGAAAAATAAGGCACTGGGCACCAGTAGCATACCTGTGCATTCTAGGATTGTGTCGGGCCGCCGCCATGGGACTTGATACACCCCATGGTCGGACCAGCATAGGTAACTACAACAAAGGGGGCCGTGAGACACATGTAACTATGCGAGTAGGAGCCGATCATCAAAAATGGATCACTTCACCCTTATTATGGGGTGCCTGTTGGGAACTAGTTTATATGGGTACAGAGATTAATATGGGGTACGATAGTGTATTCGACCCTAGACATCTTAACTTAGTTTATGGTGCTTTCTCATTTCTAGTTTATACTTATCATACCCAGTTCTTTATTCATAGACTGAATAGTCCTAGACTTACTCATGCTTTATGTCTGACTCTACTTTTCTTTCGCCTTCTTTTCTTTCGTCCCCCCCTCCCCCCCCAGGTCCATAGGGAGGGAATACCGCAGCTTGACCAGTTTCCACACCCAGCTTGAAGAGAAGGAATGTATGGCTTGGATCTTTTTCGTTTTGGACTATGGCTTTGGAAAGCAATTATGGGACTTATGCAGTTTGCTTATGTTTTTATGCATCTTTAAATAATGTAATCAAGACAGTTATGAAGATGTGATTGTTTTTGGATGTATTGTAAGACAAATTATGACATGGTTTGTGTAACACGTATTTTGTTAAAATAAAAGTTGTTGTTTTCCGCTGCTCAAAAATATGTGTTCTTATATCTGTCTTGTATATCTGTGACTTATACTTATAAACCTCCACCAAAATTAGGGCATTCCCTTTGAGAGTGACTCTAACGGAGGTGGGGTGTTTCAAAATGCTTATGTGGTACATGATGAAGTATGCCCATCTTCAAGAAGTATGCCATGTAGTGTAGTTCAAAATTAATTGTTACTATCCTATGGCGACGTTTATTATTACACACAAAATAACCAGCACTCCGCATCCAATGGCATTCGCAGGAGTTAATATAATAATACTTCGCATCCAACTCATTAAGGTTTACCTATTTGTCGGGCACGCAAATAAATTCTTTACTCAACAGCTAATCCATTTACCTGTTCAAACATATATAATGCACATGTATATATTTATATCTATTTTTAAATCAGTTCAATGTGTGATTTAATCGAATAAATTCTACCCTTCATCATCTTATTAATTAAATTAACTATCGTTCTAATAATTTAACTAATCCAACCCACTATCACACAACACAAACAACAAGTAATTTGTTTTTAACTTTTCAAATATATATCTTCTATATATTCAAAAATCATATTTCTAAAACCAGAGTATATATATAATCACAAATACGTTATTTATAAACATATAACTCTCAACTCGTTCTGGGGCACTTCTTACCCCATCTCTAACGAGTTATTCTAATTCTTCTATACTCATACTTTGATATTTCTGATCCTATCTGTAATGAGTTACCCATCCTAGAACACTACTGGTTCTATCACTGACGAGTTCGTTAATATGTTATATTCCAGAGCTAAGCTTTACCGAAGCTCTGATACCACGATGTGATAACCTCAAAACCCCGTACTGCAGTGTTAAGGGTAATCTTTGGAATATAACACATAAACAGATAATAGCAGAACAGAAATAAATAAGAACACTAGATAATGCACAATAGAATATACTAGATAAACGAAATCATCAGAGTTACACAGTATACAGGATCATACTTAGTACAAATACAGTTCAACTATACATAAATGTTTACAGCGGAAAACAAACATAATATGTACAATAGGAGCTGAACGGCATAAAAAGAGATAAATGATAGAATCCAACTTCAGCTCCAGCTACCCAGAAAAGGCCTGCTAAAATCTAAATACAAGGCTACCCGTGTTGAAAAAGGGGCACCCGAGTTTGCAAGTGAAACAAACTACGAGTCAGTCATGGGACTGGTATGAGAAATCTACTTAACACATTTATAATATGGCTAATCACAGGACCATGCCACTTTCGCGGAACGGGTTTAACCCATTGGATTGCTAGTGCTTTAAAACAAATAATTCTTTTAAATATCACAATGCATTTTATAAAAATGAAGCCATTATAAGACTCAGTTCCCATCACACAATGCAACGCAAACCGGAGGATAGAGTTTTACCTTATAATGGCCAAAATATGACTGATACGAATAAAACAAAAGAATTTGATATTACAACTAGTGTTTATATGTTTCAAAAAAAAATTCAAATCATAAGTATCAATCATAGATGGCAATGGTACCATATATCATGTCCCCATATATATATAATCAGAAACGCACAGTGTCGTATTTGGAAATTGGATTTCCGTCATGAACCAAGGCAAAAGATAGTCCTTACCGACTTCGAGACGCTCCAGCCCATGTCTCAGGCAAGTACTCAGTCAAGCCTTTGGATCATCAGGTCCGGTCCACCGATGTGGATTGAAATGCCTGAACACTGCTGTAGCGACCCGAAATTCCCCGGTCTCCGAAGAGATGAGAAAGAACGAATTACTGTGAGGACAAGACAAATCAGAACGCAGACGGAAGAACATTTCACTGCTATTACAACAATTCCGTTAGATACAAGAATATACAGAGTATAATTGAATAAATTACATTCGCCAAATGTCAGAGATTACAATAAATTACATAGCAGCGGAAAATAATACAAAGCACAACTGAAGGTGATATACGGATACAGAGCTTTCCGGATATCATTCCAGCTGTCAACCAGGATCCTGTGAATATAAATCTGCAAAACCAAAACTACTAGCTGCCCGTGTAGAAAACAGGGGCACCCAGAGTTTAGGTTAAAACAATAAACTCCAGGTCAGTCATGTGACTGGTGTGAGAACTAAAACGGTTATTTAAAACTTTACTTTAAAAGAGAGTAATTCAAGGGACCAGGCCGTATAACACGGAACGGGTTTGCCCCCAAGAATACCAGTGCATAGAATAAACAACGTAATGCTTTTTCGAAAAATGAAGCTATTATAAGACCCAGGTCCCATCACACAATGCAACGCAAGACGGAGGATAGGGTTTTCCATTATAATAGCCAAACATGCTTGGTACGTTTAAAACAAATCATTTGATACTATAATAAGTGTATAGTGTCAAAACAATTTCAATCATAAATATAAATCATAGACGGCATAGTATCCCATGCTACTATGTCGCCATACTAGGCTCTACAAATAAAGCCGAAATATCTCGTATTGGAAATTGGATTTCCGTCATGAGTCGAGGCAAGGGGCAAGCTCATTTCCGCGTTCGAGACACTCTAGCAAATGCCTCAGGGTTACGCACTCTGGGCAACCCCGGATCCTCCAAGGCCGGTCCTCACTTACGTTAGAGGATTAGTTATTCTTGAACACACGTTTCCCGGCCCTATAGGACCTATAATCGAGGCGCCTCGCATTCCAACAACCACATAGGTGAAAAGTATATAAATGTCAGGGCTGGTAAGTCACTGACACCACCATAGCTAGAAAGAAACGTCATGCACTCCTTGGGTCCTTATCCCGTTTTTGACTCATACCGAGGTGTGAGGCTCGCGAATCCACGCTATACACAAAGCTAAGCCACAAAGGCCGTGCTTTGATCATCAACCACAAGACTTTGTTTTTCAACTGAAGCCTTGATCATTGCATCTTAGCGTGCCACACAGGCAATTCATGTCGTGCGATTGATGTCCATCGATATACAACCTCTGAGCTCGTACGTCTCAGAGAAGGGCGTTAAGCAAAAGAATAAATTCTACGCCGCCAAAAAGATGTATATTTAATAGAAATCAATCAACACAGAATAAAATCCAATGTCAGACACACAATCCATTTTCAAGTCCGTTCTGGGTCTGAACGAAACCGGAGGCACTTTCCTCGCATATCCATCGATCTCCAAGTACGTCTGGACGACCACCAACTGATTCCATCATCTTGGGTGTACAGCCCAATCAAGATCATCAGTAATCACCCAAACGATGTGAAGACTTCTGGTCTTCAACCACCGTCTTCATCTTCGACATATCGTCGAATCGGTTATTCAGAATGGGTATAAACCCGGCCTTTCCGAACAACCCGCGTATATTAAAAACAAATGTTACACAAACACAACCTACGCCTCATTCCAATTCATCAGTCACTAATCGTAAATTAGCAAGAGAACAATTTCCCAAATATTAACCCCGAAGGCCGAAACCAACATCAGATCAATACCCAGGAAAACACTCTTCTTAGCTAACCTACAGCTAGTTTCTAAATTTTAATTCTTAGGGAATGGTTCCCATTAATTTTATCCAAGATAAATTCTTTAAAATTTATCCTTTAATCTTCCTTTGGATATCATTTCAAACCAAACTATGGTTTTCTAAACTAGTCGAGATTAGCGAACCACACCGAAGTAATTATTTATTTTATTTCCCAATCCCAACCTATTCATCCCATGAAGCAAAACCGGTAATACTCCATATCTAACACCACGGTATTATCGATAAAATTAATTACCATTTCACGTTCAAATCTAATTAAAGATTTAACTATTGCTTGGAGCAAAACTGGTGATACTCCATTCTCGCTCATTTTCCAAATTTGATAATTTTAAATTACCAATCCACCTTTCAATCTAATTGCAGATTCGTTAAAACTCCTTTTACTGGGTTAAAGAACTAGGTGTTATTTAAAACACAGTTAACGACAAACCCAAATCACATTCTATTTAAAACCCGTTTCAAATCCAATTTATTTATTTAAAAATAAACGGGTTTAATTTTAGTTCAAAACTAGTTCATTTCGAAAAAAACTATTTTTATCTTTTCAAATATGGAGTTTTTCATCCCAATTTCTCCCAAATCATTACTTATGATTTTACACAAATTATTACTATTTTTAATAATTTTATCAAGGCCCGTACAGTCGATTTCCAACAATGGCCATCGAACTGCACTTACAACGAACTTTTTCAAATTTGATTTGGACATAATTCCAAATCCAACTGTTAGATTTCAAATTTCAAATATTGG
>JASFAX010003385.1:0-42620 GCA_030737875.1 Allium sativum | reverse complement strand
CCTAATTAATCACCCCCATAATTTGTGTTAATTATCATGTATATTTTAGGAATATGGGTACACCTAACTTAATAGGCAAATTCCCAACTCCAAAGTGTGGGTAAACCTAACTTAATAGGCAAATTCCCAACACATAGTATGGGTACACCTAACTTAATAGGCAAATTCCCATACTATGTTCAATTATTTTATGTTATGCATAATTATATTAATTTCACACAATCTTATTAACATATGCATTGAATTAACCCCATCGTTCCCACGTAATTTCGTTCTCATGACATAACACATATAAAAGGTGTCAACTTGCATATGTATGAACATGTTTCAAAGGTGCCATCTTGCATATTAACAAACACATAACTTGCATATGAACTTGCATAACATGTCACACAACTTGCATATAATCTTGTATAACATGTCACATAACTTGCATATTAACTTGTATAACATGTCACATAACTTGCATATTAACTTGCATAACATGTTACATAAACTTACATATTAACAAATACATGACTTGCATATGAACTTGCATAATATGTCACATAACTTGCATATGAACTTGCATAACATGTTACATAACTTGCATATGAACTCATAAACTTGCATATGAACTTGCATAACATGTTACATACTTGCATATGAACTCATAAACTTGCATATGAAGAAACATACAACTTGCATAATTATCATACATGTAACTTGCATATTATCATACATGTAACTTGCATATTAACATATGATCACAAAGCACAAAACTTGCATAACCCACATACATTAGCAAACTAACATCATGTCACATGACTTAAAACCCATTAATCCCCAAACAAAACCATATGATCTCATCATATCTCATCTACTTAGTTTAGCAATTGATCATTAGAGTGATAGAAACTCACAACTAGCCAATTTGCACTCCAAATGAAGAAAATTAAGATGCTTAGAATGGATTAGAGGTTGATTAGAGAGTGATTAGCTTGCAACCCTCTTCATAAATTAGTGGAGGCTCCTTCTAAGATTTAATTTGGCGGCATGTAGCCCTCAATTCTATTTTTAGTATGGATTAGGGTAGGTTTAGGGTGTATTTATAGATTAGGTGAGTGTTTTAGGCCCTTAGATTAACCCTAAATTAGATTAGGACCCTTAGATTTCGGAACCTTCCAGAAACCAGCCCTAAGACCAAGCCCAAACACCAAACTGGTGCACCCAACCACAGAACTCTCTAGAAACTGTGCAGGTTTCCTGTCCCGACATGGGCGCACTTCCCAAGTGCGCCAGTGTATTTTTGTACTGGCGCACTTCACAAGTGCGCCAGTGCATTTCTGGCCTGTTTCGGGTTTTTCTGCCTAACTTCGTTCGTCCATATCTCTTTCATACGGTACCCGTTTTACGCAAACTCGGACTCTATTTCGCGTATTTTTCCGAGACGAACGCAATGACGCACCCCGTTTCCTCTGATTCTCATATCTGAGATTAATTATACTTTAATTACTAACCATTAGTGTTAATTGAAATTCGGGGTGTTACATTCTCCCCTACTTAAAGGATTTCGTCCTCGAAATCTCTAAGTCAAGAAGAACGTATCCTACCAACCAAACAACCATCTACTAAAGCATCAACCACAAGCAACCATTATCCTTAGAAACTTCTAATGATGTATGAACATATGCAGAAAGTGTGTGTATATGTCCGTATACTAATGCAAAATCAGGCGGTCTAATGATTCAGTCGACCTCCTTAATGCAAACCATGATAGTGCCATGCATCCAATATGTATGCGAAACCCTATTGACACATACAATTTCTATATGCGTGCACAACCATACACAAAAATGCATCATCCACATGATAACACAGCCATGATACATCCATCAATCTAACTACCACATCCATTTATGCGATATGCAAGATGAAGTGACTGAGCCGATCTAGTGCCTAATGTGTGTGTATATGCATCCACGAGCAACCACTAGCAAACAATTGCATCCACATGCATCCATCAACCATAACATGTTTCAAACACATGTTTCAACCATAGGCTTTACCCTATCTAAAGGTCATAGTTACTAGCAAGAGGATATACTAAAGATAAGATAAGTACTAGACAAGCGATAAAGGAGAAGTTAAAAGACATACTCTCAAAAAGAAATGGGTACAAAGAACGCATCTTCGCTTCCGTCTCCCAAGTAGCATTGCTTTCGTCATCTCCCCATTGCACTTTAACTAGCTGAACTTCTCTGTTCCTCAACTTCCTAGTTTCTGACCCAAGGATGCGAGTAGGATCTCGTCGAATCGTCGCATCACGCTCTACCTTTACATCTCTAAGCAAGCTCGGCTCTACCACCTCTGCTGTCTCATGTAAGCACTTCCTCAAATGTGATACATGGAATACATCATGAACACCACTAAGTCTGTCGGGCAACTCCACCCTATATGCCATCCGTCCAATCCTTTCCTTAATAGGAACGGCCCAACAAACCTCGGTGCTAACTTCCCAACGGACCCAAAGCGAACAACATTTCTCAACGGAGATACTTTGAAAAAAACCATGTCCCCAACCTCAAACTCAAGATCTGTCCTTCTCCGATCCGCATAAGATTTCTGTCTATCTTGCGCTGCCTTCATCCTTCTTCGAATCAAATCAATCTTCTCTGAAGTCTCTCTAACCATATCTGGCCCAAGCAAGATCTTATCCGTAGATTCCCACCAACATGTAGGAGATCGACAAGGCCTTCCATAAAGAGCTTCGAAAGGTGCCATGCCAATACTAGACTGAAAGCTGTTATTGTATGCGAACTCCACCAAAGGAAGATGTTCTTCCCATGTACCTCCCAAATCCAAGATACAAAGCCTCAAGAGATCTTCTAAGATACAGTTCAGCCTCTCGGTCTGACCGTCCGTCTGAGGATGATATGCGGTGCTCAAACACAACTGAGTCCCTACCGCCTCTTGCAAACTTCTCCAAAACTCACTAGTGAAGATAGGATCTCGATCACTCACAATGTTGGATGGTACGCCATGCAATCTAACAATCTCTCTAACATAGACTGAAGCAAGCCATGGAGCGGTCCTCTTACTCTTCACGGGTATAAAATGGGCACTCTTGGTAAGTCTGTCTACCACAACCCAAATTCCCGTATTGCCCTTCCTCGATCTCAGTAACCCATCGATGAAATCCATCGAGACACTATCCCACTTCCATTGCGGAACTTCCAATGGGTGTAGCAACCCACCGGGTTTCCTTTGCTCCGCTTTAACTTGTTGGCACACTAAGCATCTAGCCACATACTCGGCCACATCTTTCTTCATACCGGCCCAGAAGAAAACTCTCTTCATGTCTTGGTACATTTTGTCTCCACCGGGATGAATAGTCATCCTTGAACGATGTGCATCATCCAAAATAACCTTCTTCAAACCCTCATCTTGCGGTACACAAAGTCTACCGTCTCTTTGCAACCATCCCCTATCATCTATGGTGTATCTACCCAAATGGCTGGACGACTCCCCCCTTATAAGCTTCTCTACCAACTCAACCAACTGTGGGTCGTCTCGCTGAGCCTCGCCAATCCGTCCCAAAAGAGTAGGTCTAACCTCCAAGGATGCTAACAAACCAGGTACAAAGTCAACATAAGGTATGAAGTCGAACAAAGAAAGAAACTCCAAGCTTCGCCGTTCCACGAACAATGGACTCAAAGATAGCCTTTTTCTACTCAAGGCGTCCGCCACCACGTTACCCTTGCCAGGGGTATACGCTATCTCGAAATCATAGGATGCTAAGAACTCCATCCACCTTTGCTGTCTTAAGTTTAAATCCTTCTGAGAGAATAAGTACTTCAATGATTTATGGTCAGTGAACAACTCGAATCTCTCACCAAGAAGATAATGGCGCCAAGACTTAAGTGCGAAAACAATCGCGGCCAACTCTTGATCATGGGTAGGGTAATTCTTCTCATGCACTCTCAATTGCCTCCCTCCATAGGCTATTACCCTTCCCTCCTGCATCAAGACTGCGCCTAATCATGTCCCACAAGCATCGGTATAAACAACAAACGGCTTACTCCCATCTGGAAGCACTAAAACTGGAGCGATGGTCAAAGCTCTCTTTAACCGTCGGAAAGCATCATCACAATCTACGTCCCATGAGAAAACCAGATTCTTCTTCGTCAAGCGGGTTAATGGGGCTGATATCTTCGCGAAGTCTTTGATGAACTTCCTATAATATCCTTCCATCCCCAAGAAACTTCTTACTTCGGTAGCATTTCTAGGAACTTTCCAATCCTGGATAGATACTATCTTTGCGGGATCCACAGCTATCCCTTCCTTAGAGACCACATGCCCTAAGAATCGCACTTCTCTTCTCCAAAAATGACATTTAGAGAATTTAGCTTTAAGACTATGTGCTCGAAGAGTCTCCAACACTTCTCTGAGATGTAAGGCATGCTCTTCTTCACTCTTGGAAAAGACCAAGATGTCATCCACAAAGACTACTACAAACTTATTCAGATACTCTCTGAACACTCTACTCATCAGATCAACAAAGTATGCAGGGGCGTTTGTCAACCCAAATGGCATCACAAGCCACTCATAAAAACCATCCGGAGTCCAGAAAGCAGTCTTCTCTATACTGTCCTCCGCCACTCTCAACTGATGAAACCCTGTAGCTAAGTCCATCTGCGAAAACACTGAGGCGCCAACCAACTGATCAAAGAGATCATCTATCCTCGGTAATGGGTGTCTATTCTTCTTCGTGAGCTTATTAAGTTCTCTATAATCCACACAAAGTCTGAGGGACCCATCCGCCTTCGTGGCAAACACTACTGGAGCTCCCCACTCCGATATACTTCGCCTTATGAACCCCTTCTCAAGCAACTCCCCTACTTGCTTATGAAGTTCTCTTCTCTCACGAGGAGCCATGTGGCGCACTGGCAAAGACACTGGTTTGGCATTATCCACCAAATAAATTCGGAAATCTATCTCCCGCTTCGGAGGCAAACCCTTCACCTCTTCAAACACATCCGGATATTCCCGGACCACTCTGACAGAACGCAAACTCTCGACCGAAGCATCGAGCGATTCAAGATAACTTAGCAAAACAGATTCCATGGGATTACAAGAGATCTCGAGAGTATTACCCAAGTGGGTCATAAGCCTGACAACTCTCCTTTCACAATCAAGAACGGCACCATTACTGGATAACCAGTCCATGCCCAAAATCAACCCATAGCCCGTGAAGCCCAATACAAAAGCATCACATCCAAACTCAACGCTAAGTATAGAAATCTTCAAACCCAAACATATCATAGACAGATATATGGAGCCCCCAATTGGGTTTGAAACAACCAAGGGATCATCAACTAGACTGGTGTCTAAGTGCAGTGACTCAACTAACGATGATGAGATAAAAGAATGCGATGCGCCAGAGTCAAACAAAGTACGAAATGGATGATCAAACAGAAAAACCAGACTTTCAATGGAAATAGTTCTACCTCTCTGCTGAATCGGTGGAACTGAGAGAGCCTGAACTTGCCCCCTGCCTGAGCTGGTGCCATAAGAGCTTGCACCTGACCTCCTGAGGTAGACCCCGTCTTCTGCCCCTTCTTTGGGCAGTCCTTCACAAGATGTCCTGCTTCACCACAATGAAAGCAACCGGTCTTCTTCTTTTTGCGACAATCCTTGCTGAGGCGGCCTGGGGTCCCATAATTGAAGCACTTCTTCTTCTTCTTCTTCCCCTTGTCACCATTGCCTTTTCCACCCTTGCCTTGTTGTTGTTGTTGCGGTTTCTTCTGATCCCCCTTCTTCTCTGGTGCCTTAGAACTCTTATCATCCTCATGCATAAGTGCCATGTAGACAAGCTTCTCAAAGGTGGCCCCCATAGGAATGTGAGTCATAGCTATTCCTTGCAATGGTTCGTTCAAGCCTCTAACGAACCTCAAAGCCTTCTTCTCCGGTGTATTCACCAACTCTATGCCAAACCTTGCTAATTGATTGAATTTGTTGACATATTCTTTCACCGTGAGATTCCCTTGCTTCAAATTCAAGAACTTCTCCATAAACAGATTCTCTTCCGCCCTTGAGGGAAACTTAGCCCCAAACCTTTGCTTGAAATCTGCCCAAGAGTCAACAGGGCGTTCTCCATTAGTGACCTCCCACCAGAATGAGGCCTCTCCCTTCATTAACCAAGCCGCCAACTTGACTTTCTTTCCCTCTTCCACTTCAAAGATATCTAGCAACTCTTCCACTTCCTTAAGCCAATCTCTAGCCTCTACGAAAATCTCTGAACCTAGAAAAGGTTTTCCTGGTATAGCCTTGAACTCCTTGCAAATCTTAGCAAAATTATCCACTCTAGGCTGAGGAGGAGGAGCGGTTGCCTCTGGTGTAGTAGCATTGGCTGGACCCGCAGCCGCGGCCCTAGCCTCTTGTAACCTCCTATACCATAGTGGTATAACTAAGCCCTCCGGGATGTTAAGATCTTCAGCCATGCTGAAACGAAAGAGGAAAGATTCAAAAAGGAGATTCCGAAAGATAAATATATGGCTATTGGGGATTATGCTTTTCTTTTTCAAAAACTTTTCTCTTAAAAGACATGTTTTTGAAAATACTTTTTCCAAAAATAATACCTTTACTATTTTCTAAAAAAAAGTATTTTTCTCAAAAATTTATCTGTTCCGGTAACCTTCAGCTCTGATACCACGTGTAACACCCCACTCCCGCTATGATCACTCACGAAGGGAACGCCATAGCATCGGTGGAGTATTTTAGTGAATATAGAACAGAAAAATTACAACAAGACAGATATAAATAGTACTTGAAATTTAAAACATCATCTCATAACAGCAGAAGTAAAACATGTCTGGTTACATCATAAAACCACAATAAAAGTCAAGTACAATATCCATCAAAATAAAGAAGTACATAATCCCACTCTCATACAATAGCCATGACAAAAGAAAAGATAACTGGGTAACTGGAGCTTTACATCTATCCAAGCTCCTAAAGACTGGAACAGCAATCCGATCAAGCTCCACTACTGCTAGGATCCACCGTAGGACCTGAGGGTTGGGAAAAACGATAAAAACAACGGGGTCAGACATAAGTCTGAGCGAGTCCTATAACTTTAACAATACAATCGTTAAAGTAACCAGAGAAGACATAAACTGATATACGGTAACTAATGGGGATGAATGGCTACACTAAGCAGTCAACTAAACTAAGATAAAAGATAAAGACGCATCTACCCTTCCAAAGGTAAATTACTAAACTGCACCACACCAGTCATTCCTAACTTAAAGGTTGATCCCACCCATGGACTTATAAAATTAACTTAATAGTTCTCGCGTACCCCTAGGTGACTAAGTAGACGCCGCGGGGCCCTACAATCCACTAGGTGTACACACTACTCCCCATTCGATCGGCTCCCTAACGTAGATACCCGTGCTGGCCCCACCGTGGGGTGTACCATTCCCCAACGTGGCAACCTGATAAAATTAACGGTGCACGGCTTATATCTACACGATGCAACAACGTCTTATTTACCAGCCCGGGTCCACACACGCATATGAAACCCGTTGGTCATGCGTTGCCACCGCTAACCCATTTTGGCCTCTTATAGTCAAGCCCAGTATGCGTGTCCCGTCCTCGACATGGGTCGAGCCCACTAAGATACGTATGGGTTACTGGTTGAAATGGGCCCCCAGCACAAGCCATCCCCCTAAGCTTGGCCCACACACTAGTGTTTCCCACTTAACCCTTTAATCATGTTTAATTACATGTTTCGTCTTGGTTAAGTATTTTATCATATTTTCTATTGGCAACCACTAGCAATTTCCACATACCACCCAAGGTACCCACTTAACCGCCATGCCCCACTACATGCTTATTTGGTTAAGTGTTTCTTAATTGATTAACACCGTAACCATGTAAAGGACCCCTCACATTGGACCGTCATTTGTAGATGCCTGGTTAAGCCGGTAGGTTCCGGGCAGTCTTACACTACAAACGGGTCCAACCTCGTGTCATTTACTCTTGTTACGTATTTAATTTATGATTAAGACCCCTCACATTGGACCGTCATTTGTAGATGCCTGGTTAAGCCGGTAAACTCCGGGCAGTCTTACACTACAAACGGGTCCAACCTCGTGTCTTAATCGATTAATTACTCCTAATTAATCACCCCCATAATTTGTGTTAATTATCATGTTTATTTTAGGAATATGGGTACACCTAACTTAATAGGCAAATTCCGAACTCCAAAGTGTGGGTACACCTAACTTAATAGGCAAATTCCCAACACATAGTATGGGTACACCTAACTTAATAGGCAAATTCCCATACTATGTTCAATTATTTTATGTTATGCATAATTATATTAATTTCACACAATCTTATTAACATATGCATTGAATTAACCCCATCGTTCCCACGTAATTTCGTTCTCATGACATAACACATATAAAAGGTGCCAACTTGCATATGTATGAACATGTTTCAAAGGTGCCATCTTGGATATTAACAAACACATAACTTGCATATGAACTTGCATAACATGTCACATAACTTGCATATAATCTTGTATAACATGTCACATAACTTGCATATTAACTTGTATAACATGTCACATAACTTGCATATTAACTTGCATAACATGTTACATAAACTTACATATTAACAAATACATGACTTGCATATGAACTTGCATAATATGTCACATAACTTGCATATGAACTTGCATAACATGTTACATAACTTGCATATGAACTCATAAACTTGCATATGAACTTGCATAACATGTTACATACTTGCATATGAACTCATAAACTTGCATATGAAGAAACATACAACTTGCATAATTATCATACATGTAACTTGCATATTATCATACATGTAACTTGCATATTAACATATGATCACAAAGCACAAAACTTGCATAACCCACATACATTAGCAAACTAACATCATGTCATATGACTTAAAACCCATTAATCCCCAAACAAAACCATATGATCTCATCATATCTCATCTACTTAGTTTAGCAATTGATCATTAGAGTGATAGAAACTCACAACTAGCCAATTTGCACTCCAAATGAAGAAGATTAAGATGCTTAGAATGGATTAGAGGTTGATTAGAGAGTGATTAGCTTGCAACCCTCTTCATAAATTAGTGGAGGCTCCTTCTAAGATTTAATTTGGCGGCATGTAGCCCTCAATTCTATTTTTAGTATGGATTAGGGTAGGTGTAGGGTGTATTTATAGATTAGGTGAGTGTTTTAGGCCCTTAGATTAACCCTAAATTAGATTAGGACCCTTAGATTTCGGAACCTTCCAGAAACCAGCCCTAAGACCAAGCCCAAACCCCAAACTGGTGCACCCAACCACAGAACTCTCTAGAAACTGTGCAGGTTTCCTGTCCCGACATGGGCGCACTTCCCAAGTGCGCCAGTGTATTTTTGTACTGGCACACTTCACAAGTGCGCCAGTGCATTTCTGGCCTGTTTCGGGTTTTTCTACCTAACTTCGTTCGTCCATATCTCTTTCATACGGTACCCGTTTTACGCAAACTCGGACTCTATTTCGCGTATTTTTCCGAGACGAACGCAATGACGCAGCCCGTTTTCCCTGATTCTCATATCTGAGATTAATTATACTTTAATTACTAACCATTATTGTTAATTGAAATTCGGGGTGTTACACGATCTATCCATTAATATTGTGTTTTCAACTAAATTTTGAATAAGAACAATTTTTAACATTTTATGGGTCTTGTTGATTTCAGATTCATAGAGAGAAAATGCTGCGCTAAAATTTTGTATAACATATGAAACTTTTTATTTTAAGATTTTGCAGTGCTTTTTTACACATGTATATTTACTTAAGACTGGAGGTGCTTTCTTTCCTTTTCTTTTCTTTATATCAATAGTTCGCAAAATAAAATTCACTTTTTGCTTCAGACGGATCTGGATGCTTATTATTTGGTCCAATGTTATTTACCCTAAAAAAGTTGCATGCACACACATACCCATACCAACACTACAGGTAGCAAAAAATTATAAATTAATCATAGGAACCTTTGCAGGAACAACATTTGTATGCTGGTTAGGAAATGATGTTTATTGATACAACTAAAAATAAATAAATAAATCCCCTTACCAGAAACCAACGGTAAATTGAACTTCCCTCTTCTCCTCCCCAGTATTTCTTCTCAGCAATTAGTTTAGTGCCTTCGACGCAACTGCCCAATATACGGAGAGACAACAATCTCGGACTTCCTACAAAAATGAAGGAAAAAGGATTTTCTTTGAAATTGTGGACAAGAAAAACATGGATTTTGCCACAGAAAATAGAGAAATAGGATAAAATTCTGCAACCATCAAGCATTTAATCATTAGTTTTACGCAATGACCATAGAGTAATTTATAGGCAAGCGATACAGCATACTGGTGTATGGAAAACGGCACTTTTTCTTATCAAATTGTAAACAATTATAGGATACTCAATCATAATTTGATGCAAGCTACAACAAAGTTGGCTTTACTTGATTCTGTCCAAGTCACAAGGTGGTCAGTTATAACCACTGATCGCATATTATACAGTTATCAACACTATTGGTGTCTAGATGATAGAATTTGAACACTATTCAGTGCATGAAAAAGTAGAAATACTCGACCATAAATATACAGAATGGTGCACTACAACAAAAACAATCTATTACAACGTCATTTTTACAACGGGCATCAGTTGCCCGTTGTAATAGAGGGCTATTACAATGGTCAATTAAGGGCTATTGTAATAGATGCCCTATACAATGTATTTTTTACAACAGGCACTAGAAGCCTATTGTAAAAGGTCTCTATTACAACGGTTCTTTGCAGCCCGTTGTAATAGATATCAATGTTACAACGTTCACAAAATGCCCATTGTAATAGATGTCAATTTTACAACGGGCAAAAAGTGACCATTGCAACAGGTGCTAATTTTACAATGGCCAAAAAAACCCATTGCAATCGTTATAATGAATGTCTGCTATGAATTTTCAATAATAAACAATTAATAATCAGAATGTTTTCTTAAAATTAATATTTATTAGTATTTAATAATTTATCATTAATAATATTATATATATATTAGTCATATGTTACTAATTACTAACTATAATATTGCATTACTAATAATATTTATCATATGCCACAAAAATTTATTAATCAATAATAATATTATATTAATCATATGTCACTAATATTTATTATTTACTAATATTTAATAGTTAATCATTAATAACTATTTTACTACTATACAAATTTGTATTAGTTTTCGAGGGAATCTTCTCCGTATGAAAGGATCGAATCAACATGATTTTTTTTTAATATGTGTGCTATATACATTTAAGCAAGAATGGCGGGTGAATTAAGTAAAAGCTTGCAACTATGAAAGAGATATTCGAGAAGAGCACTTAATCATGGGAATTTAATTCATGATTTTTAATTCAACTAATTTACAATTAATTGATTATTTATTTCTAATTGTGTAATATGCATTTAATAGTTGTGAATTGCATGAAAAAATTGCAAAATTTCATTAAAATAAAAATTATTCAAATAAATAAATTGTAAAATTTTAGCTTGCTCGATTTAGTTCAAAATTATAATTAAGGGCTGGCAAATTACAGTTAATATCTATTAATTGCATTAGATAATTAGTAATTATAATTAAGGACGAATAATTATAGTATTAAATATTACTATTAAATAATTTTCAATTAATATTCAGTATTTAATTTGGTTATGTAGCAGTAAATAATTGATAATTAAATATTACTATTAAATAATTTAAAAGCGCTAACTAAAAATTGTAACAAATAATTAATAAATGATATGCATTTATCTGAAAACAAGAGAGATACTATGAAAAAATCTTTTATAATCAAGTGGCAATATTTATTTCTTAGAATTTAATATTTAAGAATTCAAAATTTCACAAACCATACTCAATACTGGTGTACTAAAAACAACGGCAGTGACATAGTCGCTAATTTAAAGCGCTAGATTTAATCTAACCATCGCTACTATCCGTCATTCACAAAATTAACTAGGGCTGGAATTTTTTCCAATTTTCCTATTTCCATGGAATTTAGCAATCAATGATGTCTATACCGGCTAATCTACATCGTCGGCTTAAACTAATCGAACGTTTGCTGCCACCAATCCAATGTTTGTTTGAATAGAAAATCTAGACCATTCACTAATAAATCTGATATGCCACTGCAACTCGTGCCTTAGTCCAGATATCCCTCATCTCGTTCGAAATTACTTTATCTCATTTCAACATCTAACTTCTCAGTTTTACCAATTTATGAAACCTAATTTTAAAACAGTTCTATCATCTGTGAAGGCAAATTGCTCATCAAATCCCCCTCCCTATTCCAAATCCTACATATCGTTTGAGTCATCTGAGTGACAAAGTTGGTCAGGTGGAGGCAGATGTCTGTCACGTCACTGGTTGTGATGCCGAGGTGAAGGAAAGGAAAACGGCTACAACTTTTAAGTGTACTACGATCTGATTCAGGTCAAAATTAGGGACGGGTTTTGGGTAATCAGCCCTTTTTAGAATTGGATCCAGTGAGTTTTTGATGCTACAACTTGATCTACAAAATGGGTAATTATGCAATCGATCTAATTCTAGGATTTGGGTGATTTCAACAACCCCTAGAGCTTACAAATGATTTTTTTCAGGCACGTATGAATATTGGTGGAATTGTGTTTAAATGCCATATATGCAAAATTTTATATTTGGGCAAGAAAAATGATAGAGATGCAAATTTTTAATACCATAGAGATGAAAACTATGTCAAAAATTTATGTGTTTAATTTTGCGTTCCATGTGCAAGATAACATTGGTTAAGAGGAGTATAGGTTATTATAAGGAAACCGTGATGAGATTTTTGACTGTGGTAGAAAAATGATATATTATCCTGTTTACTCCCCAATTTCATTTATTTTCCTTGGGATATATTCTCATATTTGCAAATAAAATTGTTTTGAAAAATGGATGATGAAGGAATTGCTAACCGTATTGATATTGTTCTAGCCATCCTCCTCCTTCCTCTTGGAGTCTTCCTCAAATCCGGTTGTGGGGTGGAGTTTTGGATATGTTTGGTGCTAACAATTTTTTGTTATTTGCCTGGTATCATTTATGCTATCACCAAGTAAAAATATGAACTGCATGGCAAAACTAGCATGAAAATGAATATGCTATTTCAAACATACACAAACTTAATGTATCTTGTTATCATGGTCCAGTAGTATAATAGCTGCATATGGACTCGGTAATTTGGTGCTCATTTTTTGGTTGCTCAATGAAAAATAGAATAGTCAACAATATAACACTTTAATTTATTGAAAACGATATTATGTATGTGATTCAAATGTGATTATAAAATCTTAAATGGATTATTATTATTATACAAAAAAACTATGTCACCAACCACTAATAATCGTTCATAAGATAAGTTAGTAAATTGAGACAGAAAACTTTTGTAAGATTTAAAAATATATGAATATGTATACTTATAAATGAAAGAGGTGTTTATTGAAGCAATTGATAAAATCATTATTACAATGAAATGATGGGGTTATGAAATCTTGTTTGTAATAACTACAAATGTCTTGGTTTATATGTACTTGGAAAAACTGATGAAGTAATAAGTCTAAATACTCCAAATGATGCAAGTTGCTAGTTTCCATAGTAGCTCCAATACCTGGGATTCATCCTTGTCTCTTACTCACTGTCATTTATTAAATGGAATGTAAGGGTAGTGAATTCCCCTACTAGAAAGTTTGATACTTCGAATCATATTAATAATGCTAAGGTGATAGCGATTTTGCTTATTGAACATAAATCAAGTGATGAAGATATCAGTTCATTTGTTAGACGTTACATGTATGATTTGGATTTCAAAACAAATGCGCGCACTTATGAGAAAAGTCCAATTTGTGTCATGTTGGCACTAGTCATTATAATTTCCATTAATCAGCGAGATCCGACAGGTAATCTACATAGTCCATGGTTCTTAAAATTTTGTTCGCTACAATATATGAATTACTTACTCAGGCTAAGAGAAAAGATATGTGGTATCATATTATTTTTATTTTGCAATGTATTGCTTCAAGTGATTATAATATTGTACTGTATAACATTGATAGAGTGGGTCTCAAACAGTCTTAGAGACGCAGATGGTTAAATTTTCACATTATTCAAACAGTGGGACTAATGGAACAATAAAGGAGGGGTAACAAGTATACTTGGAGAGGTAATAGGAATTCGCTGCACAGAGAAAAATTAATAGAGTATTCATTAACCTATGTGTCAGAGTGCTTTTTTTTAAAACATTTGGTATACTCCTTACAATATTCCTCAAGTGATTATTAACCTACATTTAGTTAGTTTATTAAAAATAAAACTAGGCCTAAAAATATCCGTTTTAAATACAGTAACATATAACCTAATATATCTGGGTACAATGAAGTTGTTATGTGGTTTGGCTATGTAAATATTAGGAAACCGAATTTTCAGTACTTGAGCTAAAATAAGTGAAAGTCTCTCTTAAATAGTGATTTTATGAGTTGTGTCGTTAATCAGCTTTGAGAAATTAATTATAGATTCTGCAAGAAAAACTACTTTATTTTTTCCCATTGTAATACTTATCTGTTTATGGATGAAAGGCTATACATGTAACTTGTTTAACAGTGACTATGATGCTAAATTCTTCATTACTAGCTCCAAATTGAATATTTCTTTCCTGTGTAACAATTCCAAATTACATTCATTCTAGCTTATAGCTAGTTTTGAAAAAAAATTAATATGGGGTCAAATGTTATCAATGAAAACGTGCAGTTTTAGGTAAACGGTGACAATCCGGTGCATGAATTGACAAGATGTGGCAGATTGGTGAATATGTTGTCTGATGTAGGGTTGAGACAAAGGAAATAAATGGTTGTTGTGCTCACTTGGTGGTGTTTCGATGCTAATGGCTGGGAAACATTGATGCAGCTGGATGTTTGTTTGTATAACATGGTGGTATTGTATTGAGGGGGCTATCATGGGCTTGTTGGAGAAGGATTGGCTGGTCGTATGTAGTAGGGAGGAGGTAGATGGTGCAGCAATGGAGATAAGCTAAGGAAGTGATTGTGAGTGGTTAAAAGCATGTTTGAGGTTTGAAATCATATCATTGTTGCTATTACTTTTATGCCACTGCTTTAACTTTTCCTTGACTTGTTTAAGTTTTTGAATAAGATTATGAGTGTAGTCTGCCCATGTAGTTGTAGTAAGCCCTTGAACAACACAACTCATGTAACCATCTTAAATACGCCAAGTGTTAATATATCTAAAATGCATATCTTTCGCTATCCAGTCAAACTCTACAATTCATATTTTGGTGATAGCAAAAATAGCGTAGATGCCTGCATGGAAAAACTAGCATGGAAACTTCCTTTCTTCCACAAACTCTACAGTTCATATTTTGGTTGTGTTGAGGATTCAAATCATTATAATAAGATGCACCATCATCAACATCACTATCGCAACACCCTTCTCTAGTTTGATTAACATTGGAAGCACAGCCTCGAGAAGCTAAAACTTGTTTAATATTTGCTTGAAGTGTGTGCACTACATATTCATTATAGTATGCACGATATTTCCAGTTTTGTGCTTGTATGGCTTGTTGTTTGATTTTATCAGCTAGCTCTTTGTTTCTACGATTCATAATGTCAATTTCAAGCTGCCTTTCTTAGATCCTCTGGGATATACCTTTATCGACAACATTCAGGTATGAGAACAACTGCCTTTGTTTTAGTTCTTTCATTCCTTTTATGAACTCTTCCTTCTGTGTTCTAATAAAACAATCAAATCTTCTTTTTCACTTTTGGTTTCAGTCCTAACCTCATCAATAGAAGAAATAACTAGAAGTGAAGACATGCTTCCACTCGCCGTGGTAATAGATGAGTTGTGGTCATCGTCACCGTACTATAACTTATGACCAGTCGATAGGGCATTTGGATTTGGAATGCATGCTGAACTTTCAATTTCATCCTGAAAATATATTTTTTAATGAAATTTGAAGCTTCAATTGCATCATAATATCGTCAGTCTTTTAGGTCCTCTCGATCGTTTTGGTCGGTCTCGTCAGTTAGGTCGAGATTGTGTGGGCATTGGCCTCTGTTATTTGTGTCCATATCATGTAAAAATGTGTTATGTTGTAGTATAACTCCATTGTTTGTTTACCCTTTGGTTTCTGCATAGTGTGATTTCTTTGATATGTAACTACATCATATGAAATTAGTTCCCAGTTGTATATCTACTCACTGCAACTTTATTCATGCAACATAAATTTTAAATGCAGTTTGAGTTTGCGCCATGGTGTACATGAGTTCCATATGCATACATAAATTGATTTAACATGATATAATATAATAAGTATTTGATCAGTTTTATATGTATTCAGCTGAGTTTATAAATACATTTTAGATAAAAGAATCACAATGGTTTTTCAAAGGTGAACTTAGTTCCAGTCTACATCTGCATAAATTTGGACTTTCAATAGAAGCCTATTATGTAATTAATTATTCCTTTGGACATATAATTGTAGAAATAAAAGTTCATATATAATGTCAGTTACAAATACATTTTTTTTTTTTTACTTAAATACAACTGTAAACTGTGGATATGGTGGTGGCTAAACTGTGTGTCTAAACAGAAGTAGGAAGACTATGGAACCAAAGGCTGATAAGCTAGGCAAGTGTTAACCCCGTTGAACATATACTTCACTAGTATGGGTGAAAAGCCCTATGTTTGGCCAAAACCATATGCAGTAACAGGGACATGGTTGGATACCTGTGAAAAGCAACCTTTGAAACTTAGTTATGTTGCTAGGAGACAGTTAATTTTGGAACTTTATTACTATAGTTTGCACTTGTATCCTCTGCTCTACCTTGCTTCTCAAGATGACTTGAAGTTATAATATGCTCACATGTTGTATAATAATATCTGGTGATATGTGTACAAAAATTGGGAATAAAACAGTTAACTTTTTGTACACTCCAATTTAGTGCAATGCTGTAAGGTTACAACATTGCAAGAGTTAAATGTTGTTTAATAAGTTCTGAATGGTGTATAATAATATATTCTCTCTACATTTGGTAACCTTTTTTTTTGCAGTCACATTGTGCTAGTAACAATATGCAGACTCAAGATCAACAAGCCATTGGATCTACCGTCGCGTGACACAAAGATTACGTTTCCTTGGTCTAGTATTGGTACTTATGAAACTAGTTATGTAGTTTATGTTAGAACTATATCGACGTAGCTTATCTAACCTTTTGGAATTTAAACTTATCTAGTCTTTTGGAATGTAAACTTATCGAACTTTTTGAAATGTGTTGGAAGTATATGATTCTTGCTTCAGTCTTTTAGTATGTTTTATTATATGATTTTGATTGTTGCATTACAATATTTATTACATGTTAAAATATTCAATATTATTATGGATGTATATCGCTGCAGTTATATTTAAATTTGCATTTATTTCGCAACGGGCAAAAACTGTTGTTATATGATAATTTTACAATGGTCCATCGCCCGTTGTAAAATAGGTTTACCAAGTAGTATATTATAATGGTTGATGACCGTTGTAATATACTGTATTACAACAGGCAAAAGCCACTTGTAGTTTATTAGCTATTACAACGGGTTAGTAACCATTGTCATAGAGTCATTGTACGTGACAGAGCAAGTTATTACAACGGTCCTTTACAACAGTCATTGCCTGTTGTCAAATAGTCAGAAGCTATTACGACGATGCATATTAAGACTAGCATATGCCCGTTGTGAAATGCATATTACAACGGTTTTTGCCCGTTGTAAAAGAACTGTTTTTGTAACAACCCGTATTTCTAATAATCTGTTATAACATAAATTGAGGAAGAATTAAATTATAAAATGGGAATCAAGGGAAACGGGCTATGCCATTGCGTTCGTCTCGGAAAAATACGCGAAATAGAGTCCGAGTTTTCGAAAATCGGAGTCCGTATGGCCCAGATATGGCCCGTCGAAGTTTTCAGAAAATTCAAGTTTTAAAATCAGATTCAAATTTAAAGAATTGGGCCAGCTGGGCCAAGGCGGGAAAAAATCCCGCCAAGGACCCCATGTCGACAGGCCTGTCGACAGGGGTCTTGGCATGTCGACTGCCCTGTCGACAGCCCTGTCGACAGGGGGTGGCCGGGCTACTTGGCCTGGTGCACCATTTCTGATTTGGGCTTGATAGGGGGGCTTGGTTCTAGAGAGTTCCGGGATCTGATGGACCTAATTGAATCTAGAGTTAATCCTATGGTTCAAATCACTAACCTAATCTATAAATAAGACCCTAACCTACCCTAAATCATTCATTATTCATCCTAGTAACTAAACTATGCCAAAATCCATCCTCTCATGGCCTCCACCCTCTTCATACAATTCCTAATTTAATTCCTAAGTGATTTTCCATGCATACAAGCATATTTAGGCTTGTATGATCCTCCTTAGCTTGCATTAAAGGCTTGTTTTTCAATTGGCATCATAAAGGAGGAGTCTTGATCAAGTTTGCTTGCATTTGGGGGTTTTAATTAGTTGCATAAGGGGTTTCTTGCATTTGTTATACTCATTTGAGTCTGCATAAGCATTGTAAGCCCTCTTACCTTCACTTTACAAACTCTAAAGTTAATATGTGGTGAAAGTTGAGATTTATGTGAGTTTAGTTGATTATGCATGCTTATGTGAACTCACTATACCATGTTTTACATGTTTCATAAGTTATGCATGCATATTCGAGTTTACTATGCCATGTTCTACATGTTTAATGGATTATGCATGTTTATGCAAGTGTACTAAGCCATGATTTGCAAGTTAATTGAGTTATGCATGTATACTAAGCCATGATTTGCAAGTTTAACAAGTTATGCATGTTTATGCAAGTTTAAAATGACAAGTTGTGCATGTTTTGACAAGTTGTGCATGTTTTGACAAGTTGTGCATGTTTATGCAAGTTTAAAATGACAAGTTGTGCATGTTTTGACAAGTTGTGCATGTTTTGACAAGTTGTGCATGTTTTGACAAGTTGTGCATGTTTATGCAAGTTTAAAATGACAAGTTGTGCATGTTTGACAAGTTATGCATGATTAAGGTAATATGCAAGTTCACTATGCTAAGTTATGCAAGTTTAACATGTTATGCATGATTATGGTAATATGCAAGTTCACTATGCTAAGTTGTGCAAGTCTAACATGTTATGCATGATTGTTGTGCAAGTTTATCATGTATGTTGTGCCAAGTTCCCTCTTCCTATCCTTTATGCGTTACTACGAATATGTAAGCGATAGAATGACGTTGGGGGTTTGGGGTAAACTTAAAATACATGAAAATATAAGATTGGGAATTTACCTATTAAGTTAGGTCTACCCCTTGGGAATTTACCTATTAAGTTAGGTCTACCCAAGCATTTGTTAACTTGTAATTATGTGTTTGAAATAAAGTGGACATGACACTTAGAAAACAAAAGTGTGGCCAACTCGAGGTTGGGTTGAGTTTGTAGCGTAATTCTACCCGGAACCGACCGGCTTAACTAGTGGCTACAAACAATAGGACCCAATGTGAGAAGTTGGTCATGTGGTGCCAAAAACCCGAGGTTAGACTAAGTTGTGGTGTAAACCTACCTGGACCCGCCCGGCCTAACTAGTAACCACAACAAGGTCTAATGTGAGAGGTTAAGGTGCATTAAGTTAATTAATGCCTCATGATTAGGGTTAAGTCAGGGTCCACTAATACTTAACCAATTTGGGGATTCGAGGGATGAAAATGGGGTTAAGTTACACTTAACCAATTTAATCAATTTGGGGATACAAGGGATTGGATGGAGTTAAGTGGTGAACCGTTGGTTGTACTTAACCAGTTCAATCCATGATTAGTGAGGGGTTAAATCACACTTAACCCTCTTGGGGAAACCCTAGCAACGTGGTATGTTCTAACAGTAATCCCAGTTTGGTATCATTCACAACCCTAGAAGCTAGGCTAGGGCGGGGCACGATTACTGGAGGATGTAAGCGACCAAAGGGCGATGGCCGAGTGGTACAGCGGTGCGGGTCCGGTGGGCTACGGACATGCACGTAGTCCGATGTTGGACAAACTCGAGGCATGGGAACCAGTAGGTTAGGGCAGTGCATTATTGCTTAAGTGTCTGGGGTTGACACCCGAGGGCTTGATACACCCAAAGGTGGACCCAACACAGTCTAACTACAACCATACGTGGGCCATATGGACACCAACACTTGACGTGTTAGGTTTATAGGGAGCCGATCGATTAGACCGTTGGGCTGGACCTTGTATTAAGGTCACCTCATATTGGGCCAAAGCTTGGGCCATGGGATCAATACCTGTTATGTTGGGTTGCTAGTACACCGTGGTGCAAAACTTAGCCATGTTTTATGCGATGACACCTCTATCTATCTTGTAGTTAATTTACCATGCCAGTATGTTGTTATCTATGATCATCTCAGTTCCCATCATGATGTTAACTTTATTAGTTTATAGACTGATCGTAGCAGGGCTTACTCAGTCTTTTTGACTGACCCGTTTTGTTTCGCCTCTTTTCTTCCGTTTCCCCCCCCCCCCCCCAGGTTCTCAGGGAGGGAATACAGGAGCCCAGCTTGGATCTTGCTGCTTTCTTGGATAGCTCATGTATGCTTTGGACTTGAGCTCGCTATGGTTTCTTCCACTTTGGGGATAGCTACTTTTATGTTTTTCTTTTCAGTTCCAGATGATGTTATTTTATGTACTAGACTTGTTTACTTGGGAAATTGACATTTTGATGTACCAGACTTGTGTTTTGAAATAGTTTAAAAGTCTTCCGCTGTTTATTTACTTACTCTGTTTATTTACATATATATATATATATCATGTCCTGCCTTGCTATATCATTATGCCTTGTTTACAAATAATGCCCCTCCAAAGCTAGTGCATTCCTTTGCGAGTGACCCTGGCGGAGGTGGGGTGTTACATTTGGTATCAGAGCATATGGTTTACGAGAAGGGATAAAAAGGTTTTAAAAACTTTTGAAAAACTATTTTCAAAACCAAGAATAAAGTATTTTCCAAAGAAAAGTCTAGTTGTTTTTAAAGGCTATTCCCCAAAAGCCATTAGCACTATCCTTTGACTCCTCGTTTGAACTCTTTTCTTTTCGTTTCCAGCATGTCTGATAATCTCATCTTGCCCGAAGGAGTAACGATACCCGATTGGTTTCGTCGGTACTTGGAAGTCACGGCACCGGTCCCGGGTGTCCCTAATGTTGTCTTCCCAGTCGAGGCCGCTGTTCCTCCTCCTCCTCCCGTAGCTGATGTTCCTCTTCCCCCTCAGCCTCCACAAGCGGATTTCGCGGAAACTTGCAAGAACTTTAAGAGGATGGGTGGCAAGAATTTTAATGGAACAGAGACTTTTGTGGAAGCAGGGAATTGGTTGAAAGAGACCGAAGATCTTTTAGCCACCTTTGATATAGGTGACCGCAGGAAGGTTTTATTAGCAGTATGGTTGCTAAAGGAAGAAGCTGCACGTTGGTGGGTAGTCACCACCGCGACTAGGCCAATTGAGACTTGGGATGACTTTAGAGGAAGGTTCGGACTGAGATTCTTATCACTGAAGCAAGGGGACATGACTATTAGGGAATACATAGATAAGTTTAATCAACTGGCTCGGGTCGATTTAGACTTGGTTAATACAGCTCAGAAGAAGGCCCTACACTTTGCTCTAGGATTAAACGAGCCATTACATGGTTTGGCCATGTCTCATATACCCTTGGGGGCGACTTTCGAGAATTTGGTGAATTTGGCCCTACTTCAAGAAGAAGATAACAATGACAAGAAAGAGGTCAAGGCGAATGAGTCTCCAGGCAAGAGAGTAAATTCCGGGAAACGGGGCAAGAATAACAACAACCGCAAGGACAAGCCAAGAGGGAATAGGAAATGCAATTTCTGTAGTGAAGTTGGACATATAGCCAGGGAATGTAGGAAGAAGAAGAGAAAGCGGGGCGAATGCTTTCATTGTGGTGAGTCTGGACATCTCAACAAAGATTGCCCGAGGAAACAAGGGCAAGGTCAGACTCAGTGTGCAGGACTATCTGGAGGGCGAGTTCATCCCCTCAACACCGTTCTTCCAGCTCATGAAAGAGGTAGTGTTTCTGTTGAAAATCTGGTTTACATTTTCTGATTTTCCCCTGTTCGTACTTTGTTTGACTCTGGCACATCGCATAGTTTTATTTCATCTAATCTAGTTGGAAGTTTGCACCTAAGTACTAGTCTGGTTGATGATCCCGTATGTGTTTCAAATCCAATTGGGGGTTTTGCCTGCCTGTCTGTGGTCTGAGTGGATTTGAAAATTTCTATCTTGAGTATAGAATTCTCGTGGGATGTATATATTCTCGGTTTCGGGAGATATGGGTTGGTTTTGGGCATGGAATGGTTGTCCTGTTTTGGAGCCATTCTGGGTTTTTGTATATACGGTTGTGAGGCTCATGACTCGCCTCGGTAATACCCTAGAAATTTCTAGCAGCCCTATGGGTCCCGTCATGTTATGTTATCTTGAATCCCTCAATTCGTCTATCGATAGTTTGCAATCTGTGAGGGAGGTCCGAGAATATCCTGATATCTGGGGTGGAGTGAAGGGGTTACCCCTGGACGTGGGATAGATTTCCGCATTATCTGGTTGGTAATACCAAGCCAGTTTCGTGGCCGGTTAGGCACATGACCTCACGAGGTGAGAGTTAAGAAAGCAAGTCAAGGAGTTGCTTGAGAAGAACTTCTTGAGACGAGGCATTTTCGAGTAGGGTGCTCCAGTAGTATTCGTTACTGATGTGGACAGTTTGCTTCGCTTATGTGTTGATTATCGTGAGGAGAATAGACAACCGCTATCAAGGGTTGATGATTTGTTTGATCAGCTTGTAGGAGCATCTGTTTTCTTTTGATCCAGCTACCAGATTCCATCAGCTTAGGATGGCTGAGGATGGAATTGACAAGACTGCGTTTAGGACTCTAGATGGATTTTTAGAATGGCTGGTCATACTATTTGGTTTGACTAATGCACCCGCGTATTACGTAAACTCGTTGGGTAGGGTGTTTAGGGAGTCCTTGAACAAGTTTGTCATGATCGTCATAGACGATAATTTTGATCTCCTCAAAGGAACGAGGAAGAACATGCTATACATCTCAAGGAGGAGATGGATACGCTTAGAGCCACCAGTGGAAGGTCAAGTTCTCCAAATGTCACTTTGGAGGAAAGAAATTGGATTTCTTAGGCACATAGTTCCTAAGAAGGCTTAGCGGGGGATCCCGTTAGAGTGATTGCGGTTTAAGACCGGAAAGCTCTGAGAAGGGCAATTGAAGTAAGAAGCTTCCTCCGTTTGGCTAGTCAGTTAGCATTCCCGGAACTTAGACTTACTCTTCTGGATCAAGAAGGGAGTTTCACCGGAAGAAGACCCGCAGTTGGTCAAGAACATGGACCAGTCGACTCGAGGCGAGATGTTAGGTCACCTCGCTAGATATATTATAAAGGATGACTAAGGCGCGACAAGAGATTATGTGTTCCTCGAGTGAAAGACTTGGTAAAGAAGGTTCTTGAAGATGCGTATCACTCGAGGAGGTGGCCGAGTTGGTTTCAGGATACATGTTGTGCCACCAGGTTGAGGCCAAGTCATAGAAGCCCAGTGGGCCATTACCTCCATTGGAAGTTTCGCAAGGGAAGTGTGAAAACATCTCGATAGATTATGTGGATAGACTACCTAGATCAAAGAAAGGGAATACGGGTATGTGGGTCATAATAGGTAGACTCACGAAGAGGGCTCATTTCAGTCCGGTGAAAAGCAAGAGGACTGCATCATGGTTAGCAACGGTTTACCCTCAAGAAGTTGGCCAGTTTTAAAATAGCTTACAGGAAGCCATGGGCAGGCAACTGAATCTAGGTATGGCCTATCACTCATAGGCGGATGGTTCATTTCGATTAAGCATGAGTTATAGAAAATCACGTTTATAAGGGCAATTGGCAACGTGGATTGGTATTTTCAAGGAAAGTTCTGCTGCGTGAAATACTGTATAGTAAGTGGACGAGATCCAGGATTCACTGGTTAATTTTGGAAGAGCTTGCACGAATCATGAGGTTATAATTATGTTTAAGCCAAGTATACAGAAAGAAGAATAAGTGGAAAAGAAAGACGAGAGGTGATAATGAAATGAGTTCCAACTCGAATTGGGAAATAGGAGTTAGGAAGCCAAGGAATCATGAAGAGAAAGATAGTCAGAGCACAGTGGAGTTAAGCTCAAGGAGTGAAGACTAGATACGCGCATCATATCTCTTTTTAAGAGTGCATCCTTGATCCTTGTTTTCCTGTGGAGCTTGCTTGCAAGTTATCTTTTGTATATATCCTCTCGGCCCCATTCTCGACCTTATTTCTGTTGTAAACTCCAGAAGGGGGTTAAGACTCATCGGTTAGTACTATAAGTCAAAGTTTGAATGGATTTCTTGTAATCCAAAAAGGAGTTTATCTAGTTTATCTAGTTCACCGTGTCTATCTTGTCATGAGAACCTTAGGTAGAAACCCTTTGGATGAAACATGTATTTGAAACATGTTATGCTTGATGGTTGCAAGTGGTTGCAAGTGTTTGCAAGTGGTTGCTCGTGGATGCATTATACACGATTAGGCACTAGATCGGCTCGCACACTCCTCATATTGCATATGCATGAGTGCTTACACTTATTCATGGTTGAAACTTGTTGTGCTACCACATGGATGTTGCATATGGATGAATGTTATGTGCACTCATATAGATACCATAAATTATGTTAGGAATTTGCATACATATGGATTCATTTCACTGACATACATATGCATTAAGGAGGTTTACTGTACCAGTAACCGCCTGATTTTCACTGACATACATATGCATTAAGGAGGTTTACTGTATCAGTAACCGCCTGATCTTTGCATTAGATAAGTACATATACACACACTTTTGCATATGTTCATACCACATTTAGAATCTTGTAAGGACAATGATTGCTCGTGGATGATGCTTTGAGTAGATGGATGATTGGATGGTAGGATATGCTCTTCCTAACTTGAAGATTTCGGGGACGAAATCCTTTAAGGAGGGGAGAATGTAACAACCCGTATTTCTAATAATCTGTTATAACATAAATTGAGGCAGAATTAAATTATAAAATGGGAATCAAGGGAAACGGGCTATGCCATTGCGTTCGTCTCGGAAAAATACGCGAAATAGAGTCCGAGTTTTCGAAAATCGGAGTCCGTATGGCCCAGATATGGCCCGTCGAAGTTTTCAGAAAATTCAAGTTTTAAAATCAGATTCAAATTTAAAGAATTGGGCCAGCTGGGCCAAGGCGGGAAAAAATCCCGCCAAGGACCCCATGTCGACAGGCCTGTCGACAGGGGTCTTGGCATGTCGACTGCCCTGTCGACAGCCCTGTCGACAGGGGGTGGCCGGGCTACTTGGCCTGGTGCACCATTTCTGATTTGGGCTTGATAGGGGGGCTTGGTTCTAGAGAGTTCCGGGATCTGATGGACCTAATTGAATCTAGGGTTAATCCTATGGTTCAAATCACTAACCTAATCTATAAATAAGACCCTAACCTACCCTAAATCATTCATTATTCATCCTAGTAACTAAACTATGCCAAAATCCATCCTCTCATGGCCTCCACCCTCTTCATACAATTCCTAATTTAATTCCTAAGTGATTTTCCATGCATACAAGCATATTTAGGCTTGTATGATCCTCCTTAGCTTGCATTAAAGGCTTGTTTTTCAATTGGCATCATAAAGGAGGAGTCTTGATCAAGTTTGCTTGCATTTGGGGGTTTTAATTAGTTGCATAAGGGGTTTCTTGCATTTGTTATGCTCATTTGAGTCCGCATAAGCATTGTAAGCCCTCTTACCTTCACTTTACAAACTCTAAAGTTAATATGTGGTGAAAGTTGAGATTTATGTGAGTTTAGTTGATTATGCATGCTTATGCGAACTCACTATACCATGTTTTACATGTTTCATAAGTTATGCATGCATATGCGAGTTTACTATGCCATGTTCTACATGTTTAATGGATTATGCATGTTTATGCAAGTGTACTAAGCCATGATTTGCAAGTTAATTGAGTTATGCATGTATACTAAGCCATGATTTGCAAGTTTAACAAGTTATGCATGTTTATGCAAGTTTAAAATGACAAGTTGTGCATGTTTTGACAAGTTGTGCATGTTTTGACAAGTTGTGCATGTTTATGCAAGTTTAAAATGACAAGTTGTGCATGTTTTGACAAGTTGTGCATGTTTTGACAAGTTGTGCATGTTTTGACAAGTTGTGCATGTTTATGCAAGTTTAAAATGACAAGTTGTGCATGTTTGACAAGTTATGCATGATTAAGGTAATATGCAAGTTCACTATGCTAAGTTATGCAAGTTTAACATGTTATGCATGATTATGGTAATATGCAAGTTCACTATGCTAAGTTGTGCAAGTCTAACATGTTATGCATGATTGTTGTGCAAGTTTATCATGTATGTTGTGCCAAGTTCCCTCTTCCTATCCTTTACGCGTTACTACGAATATGTAAGCGATAGAATGACGTTGGGGGTTTGGGGTAAACTTAAAATACATGAAAAATATAAGATTGGGAATTTACCTATTAAGTTAGGTCTACCCCTTGGGAATTTACCTATTAAGTTAGGTCTACCCAAGCATTTGTTAACTTGTAATTATGTGTTTGAAATAAAGTGGACATGACACTTAGAAAACAAAAGTGTGGCCAACTCGAGGTTGGGTTGAGTTTGTAGCGTAATTCTACCCGGAACCGACCGGCTTAACTAGTGGCTACAAACAATAGGACCCAATGTGAGAAGTTGGTCATGTGGTGCCAAAAACCCGAGGTTAGACTAAGTTGTGGTGTAAACCTACCCGGACCCGCCCGGCCTAACTAGTAACCACAACAAGGTCTAATGTGAGAGGTTAAGGTGCATTAAGTTAATTAATGCCTCATGATTAGGGTTAAGTCAGGGTCCACTAATACTTAACCAATTTGGGGATTCAAGGGATGAAAATGGGGTTAAGTTACACTTAACCAATTTAATCAATTTGGGGATACAAGGGATTGGATGGAGTTAAGTGGTGAACCGTTGGTTGTACTTAACCAGTTCAATCCATGATTAGTGAGGGGTTAAATCACACTTAACCCTCTTGGGGAAACCCTAGCAACGTGGTCTGTTCTAACAGTAATCCCAGTTTGGTATCATTCACAACCCTAGAAGCTAGGCTAGGGCGGGGCACGATTACTGGAGGATGTAAGCGACCAAAGGGCGATGGCCGAGTGGTACAGCGGTGCGGGTCCGGCGGGCTACGGACGTGCACGTAGTCCGATGTTGGACAAACTCGAGGCACGGGTACCAGTAGGTTAGGGCTGTGCATTATTGCTTAAGTGTCTGGGGTTGACACCCGAGGGCTTGATACACCCAAAGGTGGACCCAGCACAGTCTAACTACAACCATACGTGGGCCATATGGACACCAACACTTGACGTGTTAGGTTTATAGTGAGCCGATCGATTAGACCGTTGGGTTGGACCTTGTATTAAGGTCACCTCATGTTGGGCCAAAGCTTGGGCCAAGGGATCAATACCTGTTATGTTGGGTTGCTAGTACACCGTGGTGCAAAACTTAGCCATGTTTTATGCGATGACACCTCTATCTATCTTGTAGTTAATTTACCATGCCAGTATGTTGTTATCTATGATCATCTCAGTTCCCATCATGTTGTTAACTTTATTAGTTTATAGACTGATCGTAGCAGGGCTTACTCAGTCTTTTTGACTGACCCGTTTTGTTTCGCCTCTTTTCTTCCGTTTCCCCCCCCCCCCCTAGGTTCTCAGGGAGGGAATACAGGAGCCCAGCTTGGATCTTGCTGCTTTCTTGGATAGCTCATGTATGCTTTGGACTTGAGCTCGCTATGGTTTCTTCCACTTTGGGGATAGCTACTTTTATGTTTTTCTTTTCAGTTTCAGATGATGTTATTTTATGTACTAGACTTGTTTACTTGGGAAATTGACATTTTGATGTACCAGACTTGTGTTTTGAAATAGTTTAAAAGTCTTCCGCTGTTTATTTACTTACTCTGTTTATTTACATATATATATATCATGTCCTGCCTTGCTATATCATTATGCCTTGTTTACAAATAATGCCCCTCCAAAGCTAGTGCATTCCTTTGCGAGTGACCCTGGCGGAGGTGGGGTGTTACAGTTTTGTTGTTGTGGTGGAACCTGCATGATGGTACAATTCAATTCACATTTCATATATTATAGTGAAAAACCACTACTCGAATAAATTATATACGATACCTGGACGAACTCGCTCTTGTGCAAATGAAATTTTGGGTTCACCAATACAACCATCATCTCGCACAGGAGTGCATTTAAAACAAACAAACTTGCCAATAGCATCTTTAGTTATGCGATACTGAAGAAGGCCGGAGGCTTCTAGTATTAATAATCCTTCATCGGCTTCTACCTGTAAAATCAAGAAAAAATATAAGTCCAAAATGTAACTACTAAGTAATACAAATGGATTTGATCCACAAGTACTTTTTGAATTGAATAGAGAAAAGGCACAAAGACATATAAGGATGCTTACATCATGAATATACCAATCATACAAACTTTTGCCCTCATGACCACCTATATATCCATATGAAGCAGTCAACTGCTCACCCTCGCAATAATCACCAGTGACTGACAGAAAATTTAGGCTTGGTGGAAGTGCTGTAAAAAATAGCAGCGATCATCATCGATGAAAAATAGCAGACAGGTATTACGGGAGAAACAATCAAAGGACATTACAACAACCGGTTTTCAGAAGAGAAAAACCAAAATAAAAATAAAAAAATGCGTTACTACAATCACTTGATCTATATTGTTGACAGACACTATATCGGTGCTCTTCCTACTCCACACTGAACTCAGTCGGCTAACTTCAGCAAATACCATCTTAACCTTAATCCACCTCTCCCTTTATCACCACTCAGTTTCTGCCATCTCCGCTTTGTGTATTAATACAATCAGTTATGGTAATCCCCCTTAAACATTTGCATTCCGTTTCACTATGACATGTATATTGCTTTTAAAGGAAAATAGGACACAAAGAAGATAAAAAATCACATAACCAGCTCAAAGTCAAGAACATTTAGTAAAACACTAAATAGCACATTAATAATTCTTTGTATCTTGCAGGTGACTGAAAAGAAATAGGACAAATTATAAATAAAATAGCAATATTGTAAAACGCTAAATAATATATTAATAATTGTAGTGACAACTTTTAAAATTGGAATTAACTTACTATCAACAACTTTTTCAGATATCACGTATGCTGGCTCTCCAGTTTCTCCATCAGGAGACATAGGAGTTAATTTAGCAACAATATAATACCCAACGGCACCAAGAGGAATACGAAATGCCTATACAAAAACAGCAATTGAGTTCTCCAAACTTCATCAAAAGGTAGATTTTACATAAGACTCCTTGAATTTGATATTAAGACTAGTGCAAATTAGTAGGCAATCACCACAAATTAGTTTATTTTGACGAGTTCACAGTTCAATCATTTTGAATTCTTGTGCTCCTACGACAACTGTATATCCAATATATAATCAAGGAAAACTAGTGGCACATGAATACTCAGGTAGACAACCGAACAACAATTACCCAATAACAATGCACACAATAAATCAACTACCCTATTTAGTTAAATCAAGGTCCAATTCTTGAAAAAAAAAAATCAATTGTGAGTCGAAACTCACCTTGAAAGGCAGAACAAGATGCAGACGATTAAGGCCCGACTAGGTGGAGGCGAACTCGACAGAAAGGAGGGGAACTGGCGGAAGCGAAGCTCAGGTTGGTGGCTGCAAGCACAGGGCAGCGGCGCAGGGTTGGAACAGGATATGGTGGCGGCTTGAGGGGGTCGGAGCGCTTGCATCGGAGCTTGCGGCGGTGGGTTGCTTGCGATGACAGTCAGTGCGTGGGTGGCTCTAGGTTCGATAGTGAGGAGATGCGGCTCAAGCTATTGACGTGGCGGAGTGTGGCAGATGCAGACAAAGAAGCGGAGGGAGGACTGCGGAGATGGATGCCGGTCTCGGGTGACGCGGCTATGAGGAGAGCAGGGGTTGGGCGATGGCATCTTGAAATCAATCGGAGTTCGTTGGTGGCGGGATGAAGCTGGCGAAGCGATTTGGATTGATTTAGGGATTTGATTTTGGGGAAAAGCTATTTGGCTGGAAATGGAAAGTGAAGCGGACGAAGGATGGAGTGATGGATAAAATGAAAGAGGTGGTGGATTAAAAGTAACGAAACTGGGTAAAGATATGTGGTGCAAAATACAGGAAAAAAATTTACACATGGCAGATGTTGCCTTAGTAGTTGAACAAGTGGCTACACGATTAAACAAATATTTTTAAAGTGTAAATATCATTTATTTATACCATATACATACACCAAACCCAAGTTGAATTTTTTTTCCTAAACCAAATTCTAATCCAAAAATTACACAAGTAAATCCCAAACTAAATTTAGATATCAAAATTTTGATATTTCTCTTAATATATACATATCATATACCATACAAACACCATACACGTATATTTTATATTTCAAATACATATCAAAATGGATTTTCAAAAGCTAAACTCTAGTCTAAAATAAATTACTATCCAAAGTTTAAATTTTTTTAAACAAATTTATAGTTTCTCAAATAATGTATTTCAATAAATTTTGAAATACTACTATCAGTAAGTTTAACAAAACAATTCTAATTTCAAACATTAAAATTTTAAATTTGCTTATGCAAATTAATTCAAAACTACTAAAATTCAAATTAAAATCAAATATCATGTATAAACATAAATTTTTTTAATACTAAACCAAATTAACTTTAAAATTTTAAATGTCAAAATTCTGGTTCGTTACAAGGAAAGATTTGTGAATTGCTGAGAGTACAACGAAGAACGGCCTTCAAACCTAATCGCGATGATCAGTGAAGCACCATTCGTGAACCAGATATTTAGTTCCACCGAATCCCCAATTTGAAATTAGGGTTAGGGAATAGATGTGCAAGGAATCAAAATGCGAAATATTTGTTGGGACGGTTCAGCGCCAGAATACACTTGGCACAATCTCCTGCATTTCAGCGCCAGAATACACTTGGGACGGTTAACTGACCGACAAAAATTTGGTTAACCGAACCGAAAATATTCGGTTAAGATGGTCGGTTAACTGATGTTTTAATAACACAATTCAAAATAAAATTAGGTTTACGGATAACTAAGTTTAATAACTAGACCAAAAACAAAAATTATATTATATTATATCAGTTGAAATTGACTTTAATTTCTCATCATTTCTAAATTAATTAAAAAATAAAAAACAACCTTCAAAATTAAAAATTAGCATAAATTATTAATGTTTATTGTTAATTAGCATAAATTTATATGATCATTGTAAAATTAACATCGTTAAAATGATTATTTTTCATATAGTGTAGTAATATTATTAATCATAAATTATTAATGTTTATTGTTAATTATAAATTATTGATATTGATTACTGGATATATATTATTTACTAATAACTGGAAAGTAAAATTAAGTTTGTTGGAATATTGATTATATATAATAATTAATAATTAGAGATTATTTATTAATAATCATTAATTATTATAATTTATAAATGATTAATATAATATTATTAATGATTGATTATTAAATATTAATAAATAATATAATATATTTATGATTAGTAATTAGTAATATGATATTATACTTAATAATAAGTAATATATAATTAATGATTAATTATTAAATAATCAAAATTAATTTTATGGATGTATTGTAATTATTAATTGTCAAAAATTAGTGTCTATTACAACGGACATTTTGTGACCGTTGTAAAATAGACATCTATTACAACGGGCGTTTTGTGACCGTTGTAAAATAGATATTTATTACAACGGGCCTAAAATGACCGTTGTAATATCATTTATTACAACGGGCATTATATGCCCGTTGTAGAAAGGGTGTTGTACAGGCATCTATTACAACGGTCCAGAAAATGACCGTTGTAACAGCAGTCTATTACAACGGGCAGCAAACGCCCGTTGTAAAATGGACGTTGTAATAGATCTGTTTTGTTGTAGTGTAATGTCTAAACAGAAAATAGAATGATCTCATCAGAAACACGTTGCTAGAAATGGGCCTTTATCACCCTAACAGAGACTGACGTTAAGAAACAGAATGCTAGTAATGGTCCTTTACCACCCGAACAGAGACAGACGGTACAGAAACAAAATGCTAGTAATGGGCCTTTACTACCCGAATAGAGACAGACGGTACAGAAACAGAATGCTAGTAATGGGCCTATACCACTTGAACAGAGACAGGCGGTATAGAAACAGAATGCTAGTAATGGGCCTTTACCACCCGAACAGAGACAGAAACAGAATAACCCCTACGGAAACAGAATAATAGAATTCGGTGTACACTAATAATGGGCCTTTACCATCCCAACAGACGGTACCACACAGAAACAGATAGGTGCTACCAACGCAACAGAAACATACGGTACCCCAACAGAAACAGACATAACTAAGTGTACCCTAAGTTCTACCCCAAGCGATCGGCTCCTTAATACATAAATACCTTGTGCCGGCCCCATCGAAGAGCGTATCACTCCCTAAAGTGGCAACCTATAGACACAGACCTATTTACAGCTGTCACAGTGTCTTACATCCTCAAAGAAGACCGGATCCATGCACGCACATGACCCGGTTGGAATGCGCCATCAACACCCCTCACCATTATCAGAGTGAATCTCTTACAATTAGTTCAGTAAGCGTGCCGTGGACCCCTACCTAGTGTTGGGTCATAATTTTGATCCCAGAAAGGGTTACTGACTAATATGGGTCCCAAGCAACAAATGAAACATGTAATTTCCCCTCCAAACCTTATGTCCCTAGTCTAACAGATTTCAGATTAACTTGCTTATAAATTTCAGATGTGCAATGTCCAGATTAACTAGTTCTCAGATCAGACATGCAGGTTAACAAGTTTTCAGACTAACAGATCAGATATATAGATTAAAAGTTTTAAGACTAACGGATAAGATATACAGATTAACAGACTTACAGATTGTTTCACCTAACCATGTATTGGGCCTACAGATTTTGAAACGGGTTTATTAGATTCATCAGTCCAGTTGATTTAACCATATCCACCACACATGTTATAGGTATCACATTTATCTTAGATTTGCATTAATTAAATATTAATGCCTAGACCTCTCACATTACATCGGTAGCTTGTGGTCACTGGATGTGCTAGGCGGCTACGGGCAAACTTCTGCCACAAGCCACACCTAACCTCGTGTCTAAGTATCTTTATGCCTACGACCTCTCACATTAGACAAACACTTTGCGGTTGCTGGTTAAGCCGGTTGGGTCCGGGCAGGCTTCTACCGCAAACAGAGTCTAACCTCGTGTCTCAGCATTCTTATTTTAGCTAAAGTATTCATTCACATATTATGTCAATATCAGACTAATTATGCCAATTCAACAAATTAACCTCTTTACAAGTTATAGCAGATTATCCAAAGTTCTATTATCATGTTTTTCTCAACTTTAGATCGAGCCTGCAGATTTTCATACCCCAAAATAACGTTTTCAGTTTCAACAGATTTAGCAGATTAGGCAATTTAACAGATTTAATCATCCCTTAAAATTCCATTGACATACCTCGCTTAATCATAAAATTAAGCCTAATTTTACATGCCTAAATTATGGCCATAATTCACAATATAACATATGCCCCAAATTTTTAGTTTAATTTGCACCGTACAGAATATTCTCTAAAAACCCCAAAGTCATGATGCACAATATAAATTATGCCAAATTATAGTCGTTGATTACCGCGTATGTCAAATATCCAAAAATCCGAATTCGGCGTATTTACATTTATAATCATCCCTATTACAATATAGGTTTTTCAGGCCTAAGTCACATATCCTTTTCTTCCAAGTCATACATCTTCATATAAAATACGCCCCAAATCTAGATCTTAAATTACAACATGTATTATGTCCTCAAAATCAGATCTTGAATTATAACATGCCTTGTGTCCCCAAATTACAAGTCATATGCTATCATACAATAATTCACCTTCTTCCAAATCATAAACTGTCATATGTAGTATGCTTAGATCTGAATCTTAAATTACAACATATGCCCTTTTCTTAAATCAGTCACAAATCAGTTATGTCCAATTATGCATCATTCATTATTTTCCCCAAATTTAGCATTCGTGCATCAATCTCTTATGAGATTTGGCTCAAGCTCGTAGTAGCCTGGCTATAGAACAGAAGGAAGGAAGAGATACATAATAGTTACAATAATAAGATAGATCTAAACAGAAACACAAAACTGATAAACAGGAATAAGATAGATCTACACAAGAAAACAGATCTGATAAACAAGAATATGCATAATCTCCAATTCAGATTTATAACCATGTCAAAATCATAATTAAATTTCATATCTGAAAATAACTGTACTCACCTTGGTTGGATTCTAAAAGAAAAAGGGGATGTAGTTGTTCTCTTTTAATCCTATTCAGATTGGAAGAAGAAGGAGCACTTTTTCTAGCTTAGGTTTCAGCAGAGTAACGACGCCATTGATTTATATTAATATGAATTAGGGTAGAGTATAGGCATAATGAAATTGTGTGGAGAGAAAATGTGGTTTGGGGCTGTTTAAATAGCTTAGGAGCAACGAATCTGGTCAGAACGGGCGTCTAAATACAGAAAAATGAATATGTCCATAGATCTGGAAATAGAGGGGAGGTCGACCCCCCTAGTCGACCTGTTCTACCCAGGTTGACCCCTAGGTCGACCTCGGCCTTAAGCGGGAAATTTCCCACCCAGTCCGGGTGTGTGTTTTTGAATTTCGAACATTGAATTTCGCACTGAGCTGTTTAAATTTTCTGAAAACTTCTGAATGCCATAACTTCTTCATACGGAGTCCGATTTACGCAAATTCGGACTCTATCTCAGGAAGAATTTCGAGATGAACGCAATGGCGTAATCCGTTTTCCTTAATTCTTCTTTTAAAAATTAAGTATAATTTGTTTTGTTACTTTTATGTTCACAGAAAATACGGGGTGTTACATTGAATGCCATCATGCATGGACGCAGCGGAGGTTAGGAAAACGGCATTGAGGTTTCACATTCTTGTAGATCACGTCCGTGCACCAGGAGAGGATTATAGGGCTTACGCACTGCCTGAGGGTTATACTACTTGGAACAAGCAAGTATGCTTATTGGGCGGTTCCCCTGGCCATTAATTTTGTTTGGGACATGCTTTATTATTTTTGCATTACGCCGTCGCGGCTGCATCCAAACGCGTACACTTCGATCTTAGGCACTTATGTCCTCTACCGGGAGTACTTGCATTTAGAACCTACCAGTGAAGATATTTGGCACTTGTTTCATTTAAAGAGAAGAGCTAATATATCCCCATCTCTATACTTTCCACAAGCTTTGCCTAACACCAAGATTTTTGTCGGGACATGGCCCAAGACGATTGTATACTAATATGAATGGTTCTTCGTGTGTTCTCCTCCTAGATTTATGACGAGATGGATGGAAGGAAGTAAATACTCTTGAACTTTGTAACAACCCAAATTCCAACAGACCGATTTTTCTTTCGGAATTTTAATCCATTGAAACCCGTGTTGGTAGCTCTGGTATCCTACAGAAAAGACAGAGATAAAAATATATCAGAGCTCAGAAAAAATCTCACGGCAGAATGGATAAAGAATAATATAATCGAAGTATAGCCTTACCGTAGTAATAATACTGCCAGACCAGTATCCAAAGCTATCATATCTCTGCCACAAATCTAACCTGCGAGTATGCTATGAGGAGGGGGTCATAACACAAGTTCTGATGACTGGATTTAACCTATACACTTTGGATAATCCTACATATACGATTCAATCACATTTTCTTATTTATTAGATTGCTTGGGTTAAGAGCACTCAAGGCTTACACACAGGTCGTAACCATTTACTTCCCAGTGGGTTAACCTAATATAGTATATATGTAGCTACCCCTAATATTTAGGTACACCCCATGGTACCCCACTCGCACGGTCTCCGCCGTAATACCACAACAATGAATGCACTCCATCGTCCTACGCCGGAGTGACGTATGGATCTCTACACAACAATGTTACGTTCCATATATATCTGTCATTACTATGCTACGTAAGCATACGGAATGCCATCTTCGATCAAACCATATTCCATCAAAGAGTAATGCCCTCAAGTCTATGATACACCACCCAGAGACATGCATGTATCTAGACTTTCCCACGTACACATCGTCAATCGTATTCGATGCCCTAAGTGCACATAACCTGTAATATGTACCGAGTTCCAGGGAAAGGCTATACAAGAAACACGAAACTCGGTCGGAATCTTTTCCATATCTGTACAGGCCCGCCATTAAGGGCCTCAAAATACAGATATCCCTTAGGTCTGTTTTTCATGGTTGCTATGGCCCCACCTCAGGCCATTCCTCAACTAGTAAAGACTACATGAGAAAAGTGAATTGCCCCTAACAAATAATCTAAACATCCAGTTGGCGTCTCCCCTCAACCATTATGTCTCGATAGTTAAAGGTTAATGGTATCATGGGTTTAGCTCTAGTCCTTTCGCATCCCACTGGTTGACGATGATGGGTAACCAACGATCTACTATCCTTGTTGATCCTGACCTCGCCTCCCATTGAGGCGATCGCCGAATCACCCTAGTGTTACCTTGTCATAGCATTCTAACAGCAATGCTACTTTTACATTCAAGACCAACCCACCTTGTAGTAACGCGCAGACCCAACCTCTGCGAGCACAGCCTAAAAATCTACCACCGCATAGAGGACTATCAGGAGCACCTTACGTATGTCAGAAAATGTTTGCATCCCCTTCCAGTCCATCGGAGCCGGCAGAATAATCAGATGAACATGCACTCCCATCGTGCCTTATGGCACCACGATGATCTACCCCGTTGGGTCATTCACACTCGAAAGTCCGGACTGGTCCAAGCATCTCTCTTTAATATGTTATTTGACCTTATGTCTAAACATTCTTATATACGCTTGCTTTACCTCACCAGGTTTCTATTTAACTTGGTTATTTCCATTCACATTGACTTCTTATTCAAGTTACCAAGTTCCTCTTGCTTGTTAATTTCGGTCTTATAACTTAACCCATTTAAGCCAATTAATAGGCCACAACATGTTACTCCCTAGATTGTGATCCAAGGTCTGTAATCCACAATCCCTTTATGTTCTTGATTGATTTCATAGTTTCCATAACATGTTCTACTTAATATGTAACAAGTATGTCAAAATTCACATGTTTTCTATTTAACATGTCAGTCATTATTTATGATTAAATAAAACTTATTTCATTTCATAAGTTTGCCTCATTCTTTCTTATTTAATCATAATTCCATGTTAATCCATCACTACAAATTATCATTTTTACTTATTAAATTAGTTATCTTAACCAAGGTTTACTAAAAAGTTCCCTTTTCATAAATATAAAATATGTTATCCTTATCAGCATATTTCAGATTCTTGTTCTCACACATAACTTAATTTATAATTTAGTGCAACTTATCTTATTTCATAAGTTATTCCAATTTCCTTATTGTTTATTATATCATAAGTTGTATTCCCCACTTGTACCTAGGACAAGCCTACCTATTATATAGCATTCTCATTAACGTAATATTTTTTAATAGGTTATTATCATTCCCCGTTCATTCCATTTCTTATACTGTTGTAATTATCTTTCATTAATTTCCTTATTCATTTCCACTCATTTCCACTAATCACAGTTAGTTCCATTTGATTCTATCCTTATAATATGTGTGTGTATGTGTATATATATATATATATATATATATATATATCCCTATGTACTAGACCTCTCACATTAAGCCTACCACTTGTGGATGTTGGATTTGCCGGGTGGTTCCGGGCAAACTTCTTCCACATCTTGGCTTAACCTCGTGTCTTAGCACCATTACATGTTTTATCTACGCATTAGACCTCTCATATTAAATTAACAACTTGTGAACGCTGGATTTGTTGGGTGGTTCTGGGCAGACTTCTACCATAAGTTGAATTTAACCTCGTGTCTAGGTGCGTTACAGTTTTTTATTTACTGCAAATTTAGGCATATTATTCTTTCCACATTTTTACTGAAATCTATTTTACATGTCATCATATTAAGTCCATTTTATGTCATATGTTCTTCGTAACATAATTAATTTCATTTCAAAATAAAATGTGATCGTCAAATCATGTAATTATTCTAATTTAACATCTACTCATTTAATCACGTAACAGTTCAAATCTAACAAATTAACGTGTCGTTGCTCAATTCTACAACTTATAATTCATGTACATAATATTCTACAAGTGAACCATGTAATTAAAACAACAATTGTTACACATATTTTAACAAGTTTGCATTTCCATAAATAAACATTTCAGCATATTAAATGTTTCAACATATGAATTTTCCAACATATTAATATTTTAACATATTAAAATTTCAACATGTCATATTAGCATTTCATCTTTTTACATTGCATAATAATGGGGAATGTTAAACGATAATATATCATTATCAAAAATTATATACCTTAAATACACTCAACTAAATTGCTTTGCAATTTCTAAACCAGGTCCAGATCTAGCATTTCATGGTTTTTCCCTAACTGGATTTAGAACGTAACAACCATGGATACACAATTCTTACTAAAAGAAAAAGGGAAGATAAAGGAAGAAAATTGAATAGACCAGATCTAAGAAATTACCTACTTCGCATATGACTCTGAACAACTTCTTATTAGTTTTCATTCTCTTCCTCCAGATCTTAATTCAGAATTTTCCTGAACTAATTATCTTATTTTTCTGAAGAGAACTGAGGATGAGTAAGAATGGCAAAGCTTAGACGTTGTCTCAGAGAATGTGTGATTTAGGCTAGGCTCTCTCAGTCTATTTGTAGGTGTTTAGGATCTTATCGTACACACAGCATTGATTCAGCATTGAACCTAGTTAAAAAATGGTCCACATACATTGATGAACTTGACTGGATCTAGGGTGGGTCAACGCCGGGGTCGACCCCCCTTTGGGTGGGCCGACCCATGGGTCGACCCCGGTTATAATTTCTTTTTTCTTTTTCTGCATATGGTCTTTTGCTTTGAATTGATTTGAATATGTTCGTATATAAGGTCCTTTTATGTATACAAATCTTCTAATGACCATTTTACGTGTACATATACGCAACACTTTTGTTCCGTTTTCAAAATTCAAATGATGCTGCAACGTTATTTGATTTTTGCCATATTTCTTTAATTGCAGCCTTATCTTGAACTTTACCACTTGTATATATATATATATATATATATATATATATATATATATATATATATATATATATATATATATATATATTTGCGCATATATACATATATATATATATATATATTTGCGCATATATACATATATATATATACCTATATTTCTTTACTTCCTTATATATATATATCCTTATATGTGTGTTTATATATATTTTCTCTCATTAACATGTGTTATTTTGGTCGTTCTCTTAAAACAGAAATATAACGGTTGCGGATCGAACTCTGTACCTCTTATATGCAAGTCACATGCTCTAACCAACTAGACTACTAAGGCTATTGTTAATAAATCTTAGAACAATGGTAGTTATTGTTCTCTTCTTACTCCTCTTTTTCATGTTTGTTACAATATTTCAGTGCATGAAACTTTTTCTTTTATTTCTTCTTTTTCATTAATGCATAATCAGTGCATGCAACATATTTACACCGCATGCAACCAATCATTTCTTTCTTTTAATGCATGCATTACATTTTTAATTTCATTATCTTTTTTTTATTCTTCATATATACGTTTATGTTTGTGCATATATATATATATATATATATATATATATATATATATATATATATATATATATACACACACACACACACACACATGCATTATTTAATTATTAAATTGTCATAAAATGCGTGGTGTTACATTCTCCCACCCTGAAGAAATTTCGTCCCTGAAATTTGTAAGGGTAAAAATCAATTAACCCCTCGCATAATATACATCCATCATTTGTGCTTCCAATTTTTGCAAACATTATGCACTGTTCAACGTGAAATACAACATAATAATGCATGTACGCCTAAGCGGTACCTCCTATGTGTATGCAAATTTTTCAAAAAAAATCCTTTTAAAATATGATGCTCACATCCTAAATATACTGGCAGTTTTACATGAATGCAATATTTTGAAAATCAAAATATATTTGCATCCAAATTTCCCACATTCTTACAAAGCAAGAGCGCAGTTCATCCAATTGTTGCATCCAAAATCCTACCAATCAACTTTATTTTTTCTAATTTCAGAAAAATCTAATATTCTAAATTCGATTTCTTATGTTACAAACAGTCGAAAAATGGAAATCTTCACATCTCCTGTTTTTCTTTTTCGACCTTTTTCCAACCGTAATTAGATTTTATGAAACTATTTACAAAGATTCCTTCATTTACCTATCCAAGCGCAGCCCACAAAAGAAAATTTTCTTTGTTACATCTTTTCTTTTTCGACTTATCTTGGAAATTTTTACTCATATTCATCTTTTCTCATAATTTGACAAGTTTGTCGCTTTCTGAATTTGTTGTTTCCTTTTTAGTTGTACTATTTCTCCATTCTTAGCTTTTTTAATCATCCGATTTAAGTATAATTTCAAATAAACCTTCAACTAAAACAGAAAAATAGACACTCTGCAAATCTATTACTAAGAGCCAAGAATTTCGGGACTATGTCCCCCTCAGACAGCAAGCTTGAACCATGGGATCCATGACAGGTTTAGGTGTTACCCTAACTACCCAACAGAAAAAAAAAAGAATGATCCCAATGGAAATGCAATAACGGGTTGTACAACTAACATTAAAATTAGCAACAAAATGTAAATACTTACTTGCCCTTTACTATCTGGTAGTCACAACTACTCCTAGCTGTATACCAACAATTATTTCAAGCAACACCCTAGGTTTTTCAATGCTTACGCATTCTATCAGAACTTACTATTATTCCATGATAATTCTCACTATTTTCTTCATAGCCTCAAAACTTTTCCCGTCTTCCCTAGGCACTAATCCTTTCCTACTTCATACTTTTTTTTAAAACACGGTTTGGCCTTTTCATTTCACTCTCCTGTCAAAAAATTAAAAGTGTCAAAACTTTATTTTCCTCATGAAAACTTTCTTTTGCCAAACCATAAAATATGTCATTCTATAAAAAAAATATGTAATTCATTTTTTTTTTCAAATTACAAAAACTGGAGTAGATAAGGATAACTATTTCTCAATCGAGTTTGCGGCTTATTCCTGCCAATAAGGTCGGTTCAGTTTCTTACTACAAGTTGCAAACATCTACTTTATTCTTAATTTCTACAACTTATTTTGTCCAACAAAATTTTCTCTTTTAAAATAATTTATCAAAAACGATTGTCAAAAAATAGAGATTTAAAAAATTTCTTTATTAAAAATTATTTTATGCAATATAACAAGAAAACTAGCGAGCTATACATGCTCTATAATATGCACCTTCTATTGAGAGAATTTTATTTTAGACAAAATTTTCATAAGAAATCACTATTTAAAAAATGTACCCCACTTTACTTCAAAACCAAATATGTACTTTTTTACATATTTTAAAACCATAACTTTTAAGATTAAAACTTGAAAACACCACAAAGGATCTTCCAAAAACTTTTATAATTTCAAGTTCTTAAAAGTTAAAAATGGGGTTAGACTCAAAGCGGGTATCCAATTTCCCTAGGCTTTCCTTGACACTCCCACAATGTCAGTTCTCTGAACTATATATATTCCTAATCCATTTTTTCACTTTTTAACCTTTTCCAAATTATAAGGTTTTACTACCAAACCCAGTAAACCAAAATACTAATCATATGGGATTCCCTTTCCTTCCATACAAAGTACATTGCACACCTTCCACCCAAATTACCTAACGGTCTCAGATTTCCATATTCATTCCTTTGGTGTACAAAACGGATATCCCAATTCTTACCATATTATACTCTTTCTATTTAGTTGGTTTATCTATGGATCTAGGTATATAAATAATATATTTATATTTTTAAAAATTCATATACATTCACTCACTATCTATACATGAATCCCAAACCTCGCTCTGATACCAGATGTAAAAACCCGAATTCCAACAAACCGATTTTTTTTTTAAATTCTAATCCACCGAAACTCATGTTGGTAGCTCTGGTATCCTACAGAAAAGGCAAAGACATAAAGTATAACAGAGCTCAGAAAAT